>JAODAL010000959.1:0-259436 GCA_025379985.1 Phyllomedusa bahiana
ACCCAGACACTACACACAGACACTACACACAGACACTACACACAGACACTACACACAGACACCACACTACACACACCACACACACAGACACTACACTACACACACAGACACTACACTACACACACAGACACTACACTACACACAGACACTACACACACACAGACACTACACTACACACACAGACACTACACACACAGACACTACACACAGACACTACACACAGACACTACACACACACTACACACAGACACTACACACACACACAGACACTACACTACACACAGACACTACACACACACACTACACACACAGACACTACACACAGACACTACACACACACACACACAACACACACACACAGACACCACACACACAACACACACACAACACACACTACACACGACACCATACACTACAACACACACACCAAACACACAACACACAACATCACACACACACACTTACCACACACAGACACTACACACAGACACTACACACACCACACACACAGACACTACACTACACACAGACACTACACACACACACACTACACACACAGACACTACACTACACACAGACACTACACTACACACAGACACTACACACAGACACTACACACAGACACTACACACACACAGACACTACACACAGACACTACACACACAGACACTACACACACAGACACATTACACACACACATTACACACACACATTACACACACACATTACACACACACATTACACACACACATTACACACACACATTACACACACACACACACACTACACACACACACACTACACACACACACTACACACACAGACACTACACACACAGACACTACACACACACAGACACTACACACACACACACTACACACACAGACACTACACACACACAGACACTACACACACACAGACACTACACACACACAGACACTACACACACACACTACACACACACACTACACACACACACACTACACACACACACTACACACAGACACTACACACACACACACACACACACACTACACACAGACACTACACACACACACAGACACCACACTACACACAGACACTACACACACACACAGACACTACACACACACACAGACACTACACACACACAGACACTACACACACACAGACACTACACACACACAGACACTACACACAGACACTACACTACACACAGACACTACACACAGACACTACACACACACCACACACACAGACACTACACACACACACAGACACTACACACACACACAGACACTACACACAGACACTACACTACACACAGACACTACACACACAGACACTACACTACACACAGACACTACACTACACACAGACACTACACACAGACACTACACTACACACAGACACTACACTACACACAGACACACTACCCTACACACAGACACTACACTACACACACACAGACACTACACACACTACACACAGACACTACACTACACACAGACACTACACACAGACACTACACACAGACACAGACACTACACTACACACACACACACACAGACACTACACCTATCCTAGCTGTGAATAAACAATCCCCCCACCCACAGCTGTCATATGCTTAGTCAGTTTGAGGCAGAATGCTGGATGTTCCCCCCTCATGGCTGTTGTTGGATAGTAAATGGTGCGTGAGACGTAAAGAGCCAACACAACCTAAATCTCAGAGGTCAGGAAGCAGAGCGACTGAAGGATGAGAAGCGTTATGAGAATCAGCAGAAGATAAATCATTTCAGCATGAAGGTGTCATAAGCAAACATGCGGCCAAACGTCGTGGATAAGCCTAACTACACATCACGGGGAGCGGTGGAGTTACCCAGGCCGGGGTGTTACCCGGTATGGAGACAGTCACAGATAAACATACGGTTTTTAAGGTTTCAGATAATCCATTTTATTGCATTGGGACATTATTGTAAATTCCTACGGCAGATTTTGGTGAGGGATTTGACACAGATTCTGCATCAAATTCCTCATTAAAATCCTCGTGTAATCCTACGGCTGTTCTTCTGAATGATCACTCCGCGCTGCAGTTCAAAGCTGTAATGTGGAAAATAAAAAGTAGACATGCCATTTTTTCGGTCAGATTCCACTGTGGCAGAAGCGATCTGGGTTAGCCCCATGAAGTAGGGGCCACATCCAAATCAGAGGTGAACACCATCTCTGTAAAAATAAAGCTTCTCTCCTCTATCATATAATCCTCTATACCACAGAGCTCAGCTCCTCTCCTCTATCATATAACCCTATATATCACAGAGCTCAGCTCCTCTCCTCTATCATATAACCTTATATATCACAGAGCTCAGCTCCTCTCCCTCTATCATATAACCGTACATATCACAGAGCTCAGCTTCTCTCCTCTATTATATAACACTATATATCACAGAGCTCAGCTCCTCTATCATATAACCCTATATGTCACAGAGCTCAGCTCCTCTCCTCTATCATATAACCCTATATATCACAGAGCTCAGCTTCTCTATCATATAATTCTATATAATCACAGAGCTCAGCTTCTCTCCTCTATCATATAACCCTATATATCACAGAGCTCAGCTTCTCTCCTCTATAATATAACCCTATATATCACAGAGCTCAGCTCCTCTCCCTCTATCATATAACCCTATATATCACAGAGCTCAGCTTCTCTCCTCTATCATATAACCCTATATATCACAGAGCTCAGCTTCTCTCCTCTATCATATAACCCTATATATCACATAGCTCAGCTTCTCTCCTCTATCATATAACCCTATATATCACAGAGCTCAGCCTCTCTCCTCTATCATATAACCCTATATATCACAGAGCTCAGCTTCTCTCCTCTATCATATAACCCTATATATCACAGAGCTCAGCTCCTCTCCCTCTATCATATAACCCTATATATCACAGAGCTCAGCTTCTCTCCTCTATCATATAACCCTATATATCACAGAGCTCAGCTTCTCTCCTCTATCATATAACCCTATATATCACAGAGTTCAGTTTCTCTCTTCTATCATATAACCCTATATATCACAGAGCTCAGCCTCTCTCCTCTATCATATAACCCTATATATCACAGAGCTCAGCTTCTCTCCTCTATCATATAACCCTATATATCACAGAGCTCAGCTCCTCTCCCTCTATCATATAACCCTATATATCACAGAGCTCAGCCTCTCTCCTCTATCATATAACCCTATATATCACAGAGCTCAGCTTCTCTCCTCTATCATATAACCCTATATATCACAGAGCTCAGCTCCTCTCCTCTATCATATAACCCTATATATCACAGAGCTCAGCTCCTCTCCCTCTATCATATAACCCTATATATCACAGAGCTCAGCTTCTTTCCTCTATCATATAACCCTATATATCACAGAGCTCAGCTTCTCTCCTCTATCATATAACCCTATATATCACAGAGCTCAGTTTCTCTCTTCTATCATATAACTCTAGCTTATCTGAGGGATTTTGGCCTTAATAGCCAGTGAGATCACTGATACAAGCACTTCAGTTTTCTGAGTAAGGTATTCTTACAGTAAAGTACTTTCTACCAGAAATGAAGATTCTCCTGTTTAGACTATTCGGTGCCCATGTGTGTGTCCATAGGTGGCAGTATTGTAGCAGAGCTTCAATACTATACATGCTTTTGTCCACAGGAGGCAGCACTGTAGCAGACAGTAAAGGTGCAGTAGAGATATTCTGTACATGATTTTTTCCATAGGGGGCAATATTGTAATAGATATAATATTTCTGCAGCACCAATACTATGTGCATTTGTTTGCGCGTAGGGAGCAGTATTGCAGTAGACATATTTCATGTATATGTTAAAAAGAACCTGTCACATAGGTTGTGCCCCCCTTGCTGAGTACAGCACAAGCTAGTGTCAGACATGCTGTTTCCAGCACTGTGCCCCTTATTCTGTAAGATGCTGTAGTTTTAGAACATTTAATGCTCAAATCTTATTCATGAGCAGGTGTTAGCCCCGCCCACCAAAGGCTAGCCCTGCCCACTGACAGTTATTCACATGTTTCTACCTATTCAAAGTAATAGGTTTGTCAGTTGAGGTGGGCGGGGCTAGCCTCAGGTGGGCGGGGTTTGAAAAAAACTGACTCTTTGAAGGACTCTTCGAATGACTCTTCTGGCTGAAAACTGCAGATTTGAGCATTAAATACACGAAAACTGCAGCATGTTACAGAATAAGGGACACAGCGCTGGAAACAGGAGGTCTGACACTAGCTTGTGCTGTCCTTAGCAAGGGGGGCATAACCTATGTGACAGGTTCTCTTTTAAGTCCACAGGGGCAGCACTGTAGTAGAGATATTCCATGTACATGTTTTTGTCCATAGAGGGCAGCATTAATGTAGACAGTACTGGTGCAGTAGAGATATTCCTTGGACATGTTTTTGTCCATATGGGGCATTATTGTAGTAGAGATATTCCATGTACATGCTTCTGTCCATAGAGGGCAGCACTGTAGTAGAGATATATCTTGTAATGTTTTTGTCCATAGGGGGCAGCATTACAGTAGTTAGTACCGCTGCAGTTGAGATATTCCATGTACATATTTTTGTCCATAGGGGGCAATATTGTAGAAGAATTATTCCATGTCCATGTTTTTATCCATAGGGGGCAGCACTGTAGTAAATTGAATTGGTTCAGTAGAGATACTCCTTGGACATGTTTTTTTTTCCATAGGGGGCAGTATTGTAGTAGAGATATTCCATGTACATGCTTTTGTCCATAGTGGGCATAATTGTAGAAGATATAATCCTTTTACATTATTTTGTCCATAGGGGGCAGCATTAAAGTAGATAGTAGTGCTGCAGTAGAGATATTCCATGTACATGTTTTTGTCCATAGGGGGCAGTATTGTAGTATAGATATTCCATGTACATGTTTTTGTCCATAGGGGGCAGGATTGTAGTAAATAGTATTGGTGCAGTAGAGGTATTCCTTGGACATGTTTTTGTCCATAGGGGGCAGTATTGTAGTATAGATATTCCATGTACATGTTTTCGTCCATAGGGGGCAGCATTGTAGTAAATTGTATTGGCGCAGTAGAGATACTCGGACATGTTTTTGTTCACAGGGGGCAGTATTGTAGTAGAGATATTCCATGTACATGCTTTTGTCCATAGGGGGCAGCATTACAGTAGATAGTACTGCTGTAGTAGAGGTATTCCATGTACATGTTTTTGTCCATAGGGGGCAGCATTGTAGTAGAGATATTCCTTGTACATGTTTTTGTCCATAGGGGGGCAGCATTACAGTAGATAGTACTGCTGCAGTAGAGGTATTCCATGTACATGTTTTTGTCCATAGGGGGCAGCATTGTAGTAGAGATAGTCCTTGCACATGTTTTTGTCCATAGGGGGCAGCATTGTAGTAAATTGTATTGGTGCAGTAGAGGTATTCCTTGGACATGTTTTTGTTCACAGGGGGCAGTATTGTAGTAGAGATATTCCATGTACATGTTTTTGTCCATAGGGGGCAGCATCACAGTAGATAGTATTGGTGCAGTAGAGATATTCTATGTTGCTTATACAAATAAATGACTCATTGAAACACAAGCGCAAAGGGAATATGAAATTGCTGCTCTTTCCTCAGGCTCAATGGAAGAGACATTAAAAATAGGGGAAACAAAACTTTATACGACTTTCTAACTTGACGGTGGTTATAATATTTCCAGGAATTGCCTCCCACATAGTGATATTAAAATCACATTCCTTCCCCAGCACCTCAGCCGGGATGAATACACAGATAGGAGATGCAGAAGCTTATTATTTATAGCCGAACATATTTAATATGACAGCAACAAGGACACTGGAGGAATACATTCCCAGGAAGCCCATGCATGTCTCTATATGAAAAAAAATCTGCATTTTTAGAAAAATGTCAGTCTTGTATCTCATGAATAGTAAATTCCATCAACACCTGATAAAATAAAACTCACCAGAAATATTCGTTCCAGTTGGTCCTGTATGTCTTTCATTCCCGGAAAGGCAGCGACTCCCTGCATCATCTCTATGAATATGCATCCTACTCCCCTGTCATTGAAAAACAAAAAGAAAAAAAAAACTCAGCTCGGTGATTGGCAACAACGGTTTGTGGAGAACGGAGCACCAGCGACCCTGCCGAGCTGCTTACATGGGGCCTGGGAGCTGGTTTAAGAAAATACATCAGCCTTTGCTTTATGCAAAACAGTCAGTGAGGTCTGAAAGGCGAGTAAATCCTCACACCGACCAATTTATTGGTGGCTCTCCCCAAGGAGAGATTTTCCCCCTTTCTAAGAAAATACAAGGAATGTATTGGGAAACTTAAAGGGGTATTCCGAAACTAACAAATGCTCACCAGCCCGTCTGGGGATGATGAACCCCTTAAGCCGAACGCCTGAAAAGTATTTAATGACCAGCACATTTTTTTGTTTGTTTTTGCCTCCTTGCGTTTCAACAGTCGTTACTTTTTTATTTTTTCAATGACGCAGTTGATGAGGCCTCGTTTTATTCGAGACAAGTTGTACTTTAGGGGAATAGTTTAAGTTAACTTATATATAATTGCAAGATTTTTTATTTTTTTTTTCTTTAAACATTTTATTTTTTTTTTATACCATTCACATTTCACACTTAATAACTTGTTAGATTAATTCTACAGGTTATTACAGTCCTGTGGATACCTAATATGTGTAGGTTTTTTTTGTGTGTATAATATATGCACAATTATTTTTTATTAAATATTTTTATTTTATTATTTTTTTTTTATTTTTTTTTAACTTTTTTTTTTTTTACTTTTTTTTTTTTTTTTTTAAATCCCCTGAAGGGAGAACTGTTACTTTTTTTTTTTTTTACACTTAGTAATGTATTAGCATATTCATATATGCTAATACATTATAATCTGTGTCAGTATGACACAGGCAGCAGTCAGGACTGTGCAGCCGTTCCCCGGGCTCTGTCGGGTCACCGGGCGTTCCGATCCCCCGACAGAGCCGGAAAACCTTTTGATTGCGCTGTGGTGATGATCTGCGGCAATCAAAGGGTTAAAGCATCGGGGTGCGGAGGTTCCCCCCGCTCCCTGGTGCTCGCAGGGGATGCTCTGGGATCAGGGCTGTGTAGTACAGCCCCGATCTCAGCGCAGCTGCGGCGCCCGGAGCCGCAAACTCCGATGTCTGCAGCGGCGTCTAAAGTCGGCGGGCGGTCGTTAAGGAGTTAAAGATAGAAGAAAACGTTGTAAACCCTCTTGTTCCAGCACCTGTTGATGCCGCCAATCAGTCTTCACGTGACTCTCCAGTCGATCACAGGTCGCAGTGGTCACATGCAGTCTATTCAGGAAGGAGCCGCTGTGGCCTGTGAAGGGCAACAGGGTCACGTAAAGATTGAACGGTAACATCATCAGCCAGTATCACGATGGCACTAGGAATGGAAGGTGGATCCTCTGGTCACTGCGAAGGGTTGGTGGGACCTACGCCGGGGAGCGGAGCCTAAGGAGCCCCTTGTCTTCACCGGAGCCCATCACAAGGCAGGGCGGACTATGCCGCAGGGAATCCCCCAGGTCGCTACCCCTGACGCAGGTCTTAGCGGTGACAGCTGAAGGAGGAAGCGTAGACATAGAGCCAGCCAGAACATGGGGCAGAAGCTAGGATGGACAGACTCGGCAGGAACAGCATGTAGCAGACAATGGTCAGATAGGTTAGGCATAGACAGGATCAGGGACGCAGACAGTAGTGTAAATAGGATTCACTAGGGAGTGCACAACAGGTTATCACTAAGGAACGGACACCAACAGAAAGCTGGCCCTTTAAATCCAGAAGACCGGCACGCATGCGCTCCTAGTGGCCAGCAGAGGAAGGTGCGTCTCGCAGCAGGAGGACAGGGAGGAATGCGCAGGGAGTAGGACAGGACCAGGTGAGTATCGGTGCAGCAAGAAGGGAGCCTGGAGCGGATGCGCCTGCAGCCAGACGCCCGGACCACAGCGCGAGAGGTGTCGGAGGAAGGGTAACGAGCGCGGCCGTGGTCCAGGTGTCTGCCAGCGGCACGCGCCTTGACAGCCAGGATCACGAAAGAGGCCACAGTGCTTGAATGAGAGGGTTTACAAGGTAGGATTTTTTTTCTTCTCTTTTTAATCTTCCCCCATTTATTAGTTTCGGAACACCCCTTTTAATGGCTGAAAACAAAACAAGAAATTGGTACTGCCCCATCGTTCTGCTGAATCGGAATGGAAATACTCAGGGCTAAAATAAAGTGTGTTACAAATGTCATCTCCAAACTGGCAAAACGGGAGAAAAATAGACAATTGGGAAAGATGTATCAAAAGGGACTAACTCTTAGACAATGTAAACTTAGACTAGACCAGGCATCCACAAACGGCGGCCCTCCGGCTGTTGGCAAACTACAACTCCCATCATGCATTTATATAATCTATAACAGTGGGAATGATGGGAGTTGTAGTTTCCCAACAACTGAAGGGCCGCAGTTTGAGGATGCCTGGACTAGACAGTCTTACAATGCACCACAATTATCATAGTGCTGATAAATCTAGTGCAGCATAGAATGGTCTGGTCTAACTTTTCACCAATTTTAGGTTGGCTTACTGCGCCAAAATTTTGGTACAAGGTATCGTATGCCAGACCCCAGAGATTTCCAATGACACCACATCCATTTTTTTTACAGAGGTCATCACACCCCTTGTCGGATGAGACGTAGTAGTGTCTAAAACACATCATGAATGTGGTGTAAAGCATGGATGACATTATTTTGACAAACTGTGACACAATACTTGTGCAACTGCCTATATATATGTGCCCCTATACCTGTGCCAACTATATGCATTAAAAAAGTGATAGGATGGATTACATTCGAGCATTTCGAGTCATGTGGATCTTACTCGGGAAAAGGAAAGGAAATAAAAGGCATTTAAAAACACGAGCCAGTCAAAGGGGTCTTGCAATCTGGCAAAATCCCTTCTGAAGCCAACTCATAACTCGCTTTGAGCCGGCCTCGGCAAACGGTGAGATTGACGCACTGCCATTCATTCCTATGGGAGTTCTGAATATAGTCAAGCTATGGTCGGCGTGTGTTCTCCTCTACTTTTGAAACTCCTATAGCTGTGAGGGTTGTGCAAGTGAGTAACAAGCTGGCCTCAGAAGGAATTTTGCCTGATGCCAAAACCCTTTTAAAAGGGTTTTCCCACCAAGTAAAATTGATGAGAAGCTTGTAAATTAAATAATAAGCATTTTCAACATTCATCATTATTAAAATTATGTAGCATTTTTAACTGGTCCTTTAGTGATCCATAGTGTACAGCTCATCTGTAGGTTATTCGACCATTGATGAGAGCTCCTCAGTCCTGGTCGCACATGCTCAGACATCACCTCTCCTCTCAGGCAGCTACTGTCAGTCTCTTCCCTGCTTAGTAATCACGCACACTCACTGCTGAGCGAGTGTTCAACCCCAGGTGCTGTCATTCTACTTTCGTCCTCTCTCCTCCTTAGTAATTAGTCAAACAGTGCAGATAAATAAAAAGAAAAAAGAAACCTCAGGTATCTGCACTGAGACCTAAAAAAAATCCACAAGTTTGGTTTCTGCAGGGATTTGAAACTAGGACCCCTGTACTGAAAGGCAGAAGTGCTAACCACTCAGCAACATAGTAGCTACTTACAGCTTGTTACATAAACAGTCCTTTGTTCAACTAGAGAGAGCACATTGTGGGGAAAGGCATGGTGATGTAAAGCCTGCAGGGTCCCATGATATGCAATTCAAATAAATCACACATGCCCCCTTTTGAACACAATGAAAGCTGAAGCAGGAACAGTCAGTCATGAAATGCCTTCATGGAAAAATCCCTTTAATGACCCCAAACCAAATGTTTCCGGTACACACACCTCTCTGATAGGTGGTTCCGTCATAGCTGGTGGCATGAAGACTGACTTATGGGATAACCTATCAGAAAAAAGCAATTATGCACCATGCAAAATACATTGGTACTTCCCCTTAGTTCAGCTCAATTGGAATAGAAATATTCAGGGCTGAAATAAAGCATTGCCATCTCCAAACTGGTATTTTGAGGCCCATGTCAGTCATCAGAAGTACGAGGCACAGCTGAATATACAGATAAGTGCACAATGAAGGAGCCACAGTACTCACTAGAGCGCCATGGACTCCTTATCAAGATGGTCAGAGAGGATTCTGGTCCCCTAGAATTTTAATTATAGGCCTTAAATGCTTTAGTCTTGGAAATGTGAAAAAAAAAAGCAGAATATAGAAAAAACTCTTTTAAATACATTTAAAAAGCCTCTTGGGAAATGAGGTAGCACCACCTATTGCATGTAGCCTTCCTCAAGTCACATCCAAGGCACTGAGCCTTGCAATGTAAATGGCAGACCATTATCCCAGCTCTTTTCCCATGAGTCTTTTCTAAAATATATAAATTTCAGTGGAGAGATCAAGGCGTACATGTCTGCACACACCTTCATGGCGCCTCTCCCTATTGAGGAACGTTACCCCTTTTGAGCGCAAAACAAATAGTCTCAGTGTAAAACACATTAAATACATTCACTTATTTGACATCCCTGTACAAGCAATTTATTACATCATATATAACTGTTGTAAGCTTAAAAAAAATTAAACTGTAATTTCTTAAAAATTAAAAAAAATTAAAAATTTTTTGGGCCAAAATAAAAATTATATAAATGTAATGCTATTGCAAATGTACCAGACCATGAAGGATATGTAAAGTACAGCTTGTCCTGCCTACTACAGCCATATATAAAAAAAAATATTAGAATTGTGATTACTAAAATGGAAAAAGAGACAAAAACAAAAAGTTCTAATAGGTTAAATTTATAAAACCACCAAACCAAACCCCAGATTCTACCATAAATGATCAAAGTTATTCCTTTTTGGAAGTGTCCATCACAAATTCCTGCAATTAAATCCCAAATTGTGGAAAATCTATAAGCCCCACCTATTTCTAAGAAGAACGCCCAAAATTTAGCCACACCCATTTTCATGAACCATTGCAGAGCCCTGTCCCTTCTGCAGGCCTGTGTGTGGGACAACGCCGGGGCTATAGCCAAGTAGTTTTATTACATCATTTATAATTGTTGTAAGCTTAAAAAAATGTAACTGTATTTTAAAAAAAATAAAAATATTAAACTTATTTTTCCAAAATAAAAATTATATAAATGTAATGCTATTGCAAATGTACCAGACCATGAAGGATATGTAAAGCACAGCTTGTCCTGCACAAAAAAGCCTACTACAGCCATATAACAAAAAAAAAATTAAAATTGTGACTACTAAAATGGAAAGGGACAAAAACAAAAAGTTCTAATAGGTTAAATTTATAAAACCACCAAACCAAACCCCAGGTCAACTACTCTGCCTATCCCCCATCCAGCTACTATAAATGATCAAAGTTATTCCTTTTTGGAAGTGTCCATTACTTATTAGAAATTTCTGCAATTAAATAAAATTGTGAAAAATATATAAGCCCCGCCTATTTCTACAGGGAACGCCCAAAATGTAGCCACACCCATTTTCATGAACCATTGAAGAGCCCCACCCCTTCTGCCGTCCTATGTGTGGGACAATCCCGGGGCTATAGCCAAGTAGGTCTTAATATGATTGCACTAAAATAATGTAAAAAAAAAATAAATAAAGTTTTCTGAAGAGCTGACAAATTAAATTTTAAAATGAACACTAATTTATTTCTCTCCAAATATTTTGATAAATGTTAGAGAAAAAAAACAAGGTTTACTAATCAATTGCTATGACTAAAGTAAATTGGAAAAGTAGGTGATTATATATAATGTTCCATCTGTCCCGGCTGATTACTGGAGGAGCTGCATTGATTAAACTGCCAGTCATAATTTAGCCTCCTTAGAGGTCTATTACACAGCAAGAGCCACAATAAATCTTCGTCAAGTGCTTATATAATCAAGAATGAAAACAAGTTCAGTAAAAAAATGGAGTTCTAGAACTTTCATTACCAGATGGAATTGTAATTTACCAGGGAGACTTCTGCAGTCGCCGCGTCCAAATCTAACAGTAGAAAAAATTTTTCCACCGCATAAAAACAAAAAAAAGCAGATCAGGTTTTAAAGGGCACTAAAGCCGGGCTACCAAAAAAAAGGTGTCAGATTAGAGGAAGGGATGGGAATAAAGGGAAAAAGAAAAAAGGGGAAGGGAAAAAGGGAAAAGGGGAAAGGGAAAGAAAAGAGAAGGAAGGGAAAGGGGGAAAGAAGGAAAGGAAATGGAAGAGAAAAAAGGAAAAAACGGAAAAAAAACGGAAGAAGATAAAAAGAAAAATGGAAAAGGATTGAAAAAAAGGAAGGAGGGATAATAATAAAAGAGGAATAAAGGAGGGAAGAAGAAAGGAAGGGAAAAGGTTGGAAAAGGCAGGGAAAAAAAAGGGGAAGGAATGAAAACAGAAAAAAGAAGAAAATGGTAAGAAAAGCAAAAGAGGGAAGGAGGGAAAGCAGGAAGAAATGAAACAGAAGAAAGGAAAGAAGAAAGGAAAAGAAAGGTAGGGAGGAAGGAAGGAAGGAAGGAAAAGAGAAGGAAGGAAACAAAGAAAGAAGGAAAAAAATGGAGGGAAATTCATTAAGAGGAATGAATTTAAAAAGGGAAAGAAAAGAGGGACCGCTTAATACAAAATAGCAGATCAGGCTTAAAGGGACACTAAAGCCGGTCTACTCTGTAAGAAAGGTGTGCAGATTTAGAGGAAGGGATGGCAGGATGAAGGAAAAAGAAGAAAGGAGAAGGAAGGAAGGAAAAGGGAAGGAAAGAAAAGAGAAGGAAGGAAGGAAGGAAAGAAGGAAGGAAATGGTAGAGAGAAAAAGAAAAGACAGGGAGAAAGAAAACGGAAGAAGGATAAGAAAGAAAAGATAGGAATAGGATTGAAAAAGGAAGGAGGGATAAGTAATAAAGAGGAATATAAGGGAGGAGAAAGAAAGGAAGGGAAAAGGTTGGAAAAGGCAGGAAGAAAGAAGGGAAGGAATGAAAACAGAAAAAAGAAGAAAATGGTAAGAAAAGGATAAGCAGGAAGAAATGAAACAGAAGAAAGGAAAAGAAAGGTAGGGAGGAAGGAAGGAAGGAAGGAAACAAAGAAAGAAAGAAAAGAGAAGGAGGAAGGAAGGAAGAGGAAGGAAGAATAAAAAAGAAAAGAGGGATAAAGAAAATGGAAGAAGGATAAGAAATAAAAGAGGAATAGAATTGAAAAACAAAGGAGGTATATGTAATAAAGAGGAAAAGAAGGGAGGAGAAAGAAAGGAAGGGGAAAGGTTGGAAAAGGAAGGAAGAAAGAAGGGAAGGAATGAAAACAAAGAAAAAAAGAAGAAAATGTTAAGGAAGCAAAAGAGGGAATGAGGGAAAACAGGAAGAAATGAAACCGAAGAAAGAAAAGACGAAAAGAAGAAATGATAGGAGGAAGGAAAGAATGAAATGAAAAGGACGGAAAGAAGAAAGGAAAAAGGAAAGAAAGAAGAAAGGAAAAAGGAAAGAAAGAAGAAAGGAAAAGAAAGGTAGGGAGGCCAGGAAGAAAAGAAAAGAAGAAATGAGGAAAAGAAAAAAAGGGAGGGAGGGAGGAAGGATGCAAAAGGAAGAAAAATAGGAAGGACGGAAATAAGGAACTAAAGAAAAAGAAGGAAGGAAGGTATAATGGAATGAAAAGCAAGAACGGAAATGAAAAAGGGAAAAAGAAGCACGGGAGGATGGAAGAAAAGCAAAGGAGGGAAGGAGGGAAAGAAGAAAGAAAGGTAAAGAGGGAGAAAAATGCTGAATGAAAGAGAGGAAACAAAGGAAAGAAGTAAGGAAAAAGAAAGGGATGGAGGAAGGGTAAAAAAGGAAGAAAAGCAGGCAGGAGGGAATAAAGGAAGACAAGAAGACATGAAAAAAAAGAAAGCAGGGAAGTCTTAAAACATTGATGATGTGAAATCTGCAGCACTCCAAATGTATAAAGTGAAGAAGAGCCGATAGATATGCAGATCCTGTGTGCGCTCACACCCATAGATGATCCTAGTGTATTTGCACTCTGGACATGGAATGTGATTGTCAGGTAACACCTATCCAGTTCTCCAGTCCTACAACACTATTTCACCAGACACCTTGGTGAAAACAAAGCAGATAATGCGATTATGACAGTGATGCAAGGAGATCACATATTTGTCCACAATCCTACATTTTTCAGGACTGTCCATATTTTTTAAATCTTGGAAGATATTTGTCGCAGGCACTGCAAGCCGATAGGTAATGGCATATATTCATTTCTTCAGCTTTTGGTTTTAGCACGAGTCAGCGTCACAACATTGGTTACGTGGGTGCACACAACATCTAAATACAAGCCTTAGTGAGGTCTGTCTTTAAAAAGATTTTTTCTATCCAGAGATCATATCTGTAATGATGGGGACAGTAACAATAAGCACTTTTGCAATTGGTTTGCATTACCTAAATCACTTAGTATAGCAGATATCAGCTAATCTGCACATCTATAGCTATTTCTGCAGGTGGTCGGGCCGTGCCCCCTTTTCTGTAAATGGCTGACTGATATGCTATTCAGCCTGTTCAGACATACCACCTGTATGGTGATTGGCTGCCTGCACTCTGTGCTTACTCCCCTCTGAAATGTGGAATATGAAAGTGAAACGAACTGCCTGTGATGACTGTCTGTATAATAAAGGCTGTCTCAGCTCCTCTCTATGCTCATCTCCCAGTGTTCACTCTATGTGAAGGATCTGGGCAATTACTGAATCTCTAGCTGCTAGATTCACTCTCCCCTCATATAACACAACCTTATACCCTCTGCTCCCCCCCATATAACTGTCTTATACAGTCTGCTCTACCTCCTGCCTGATAACAAAGGGGGGAGGGCTGGGGCAGAGTGCATGTCTCACATCTGTTTCCGCAGTTCAGGTTGTATGTATAACTTCTTACAGCAATGCAGGTGTTCTGGTTACAATGAGCTTGTGCAGCCTGGGAGGGAACTCACAGCTCTGCAGACATGAGAACCATTGCAGGAGATCTGCAGAGCTGTGACATCCTCTCCCTTCCACTGCTCACACACAATGCTTTTATTTGCGAAATTTGCCAATCTCACATGTGACAGTATTACACTTTTACTATCTGTTATATACAATAAAAAAAAAAGTATTACTTCTAAGGAGCCTGATACGCCATAGTCTAGTTTGGAAGCCTTAGGGCCCGTTTACATGGCACAGGACAAATACCAGTCGGTTTATCAGACCAGTATTTGTCCTGTTTTTGTGCCGTGCACACGGCCGCGGGAGGATGACTTTTCTCCACGGTTAGCGGAGAAAAGCCCTATCCCTTCCCATTCACTTGTTCATATTCTGTCCGAAAACCGGACGAAAGAATGAACAAGCACAATGCTTTTCGGGCGGCCGGCGGTTTGAAAAACCGCCAGGCGGAAAACCCTTGCAGTGGGGTCTGCTGCACAGGTTTTCCATAGCGGCCCGTGTAAAAGTTTGCAGCCGGTTTTTCAGGCGGTTTTCAAAAACGTAAACCGTCTGAAAAACCGGCCGCAAATCCATGCCGTGGGGACGTGCCCTAACCTGACGTTGATGCCGTGAATTTGGCATAGATTTTTGTTTAGAGATTTCTAAAAGATGCCATTTCTAAGCAGTTGGACGGATATGGAAATCCAATAACGCACTTTTGTACGAGGCATCACTTGGCACAAATCTCTCTCTCGGTCTGGCCAAAAGCAGACGACTCTAAATATTTTATTGAGTTATAATAGTAAAACAAATGGAGAATTAGATCAATTTTAATTGTAAAAATATGGACCCGCATGTTTATTCAAAAACGTAATGGCACATTGAAAAGAAAAGGTTAACAATCTGAGCGCATCAGCTGAAAACCCCTATGTCCTCCTATGAATTTTATCCTTTTTCCATATTTTTTTTTGGTCTTTGTTCGGCTGTGTAATTTTACCGATCAATGGCGGACATCTCTCGTAATTATGTTTGTCTCCCCTAGAGATCGACTTAAATTATTAGGATGTTTATCAGTGCGGGTAGAACAAAGCATATGAAGAATGCAAGTCAGGTTTTAATCAATGTCACTTCCAAACCGAAGACGAAGCGTGATTTTGTGTACGGAGGCGCTGCATGTTAAATTAGAGGGAGGTTTTATTGGGAATACCGTGCTGAATTCCAATACTTTTATTACGAGAAATTTTTATAAATATTTACCAAATGTCACTTCTGCAGAATAAGAACAGAAGATAATGAACAGAGAATCGCTGCAGTGTCCTCAACTGAATTTGTACATGAAACAATACTCTGTGATATAAGGGGATGCATATACCTGTAAGGGTTCACATGGCTTATTGCAGCATATATAGTACGCGCTGCAATACGGCAGGTGTTTTGTAACCACACGCTAATCAGCGCGTAATTCCAAAGCACGGGGAGGGACGGCCCCATAGACATGCATTGTAAGCGGCGCGTATTCGCCGCTAAAAATTGACATGTCAATATGATCGTATTGTACGTGCGGAGACGACACTCAATCCATAGCTCTCTATGAGAGCTATGAATTACCGTAATTGCGGTGCGCATTTCACCAGGTATTAAGCACAATATGCAGAGAAATACACACGTAATTACGCGAGATAATAAGCCATGTGAATATACCCTAAAACACAATGTAGAACCCTAACCTGCTACAGCTCAATGATGGTAATGTTCCTCATTATAATGAGGTGCCAGGAAGGTGTGTGGAGGCTTACAAGCCATAAATGCTCTAGTAAAATATATTCTAGCAAGCTCAAGGGACGAGAGCTAGGACTTCAGCCACTCCCCCCTCCCCCCCAATGAAACATGACTTGGAGTTTAAAGCCAAGACAGTTACCTATTTACAGACAGCTGTATTGGGATGTTTGCCCATCTTAAATCAAACCTGTCAGGTCGTTTATATATCACAGAGCTCAGCCTCTCACTATCATATAACCCTATATATCAGAGTTCAGCTTCTCTATCATATAACCCTATATATAACCCCCCCAATATCTACAAGCTTCTCCTCCCTCATCATATAACCCTATATATCACGAGAGCCCCTCAGCCTTTCCCTCTCTCTCCCTCTATCATATAACCCTATATATCACAGAGCTCATGGCAGTACTAGCTCAAAAGGTGCTGGATTTGGGGATCCTCTGCCATTCTTCCTGCAGATCCTCTCCAGTTCCCTCAGGTTTGGGTGGGGAACGTTGGTTGGGGCCCCCATTTCAAGTCTCCCAAAAATGGGTCCCTTTGGGGTTTTGGGCAGGGCTCTGGCTGGCCGTCTGAATGGTCCCCAGATTTTTCTGAAACCCCCAGCCCCTTTTTTATTTTAGAGGGGGCAAGGGGCATTGTCTTGTTGGAAAAGAAACCTTGGCCCCAGTCGATTCCAAGCGTCTTGGGAAAAGGTTTTTCATCCAGGATATCTCTGTTTCTTGGCCCATTCAACTTTTCCTTTAAATTTTAACCAGGGCCGTCCCCGGCCCCCTAAACGATGGGGGGTTTGGGGCCCCCACCAAGTGTCAAATGTTGGGGTTTAAATTTGGGGAGGGGATGGCAGGGGGCCCGGGTTTTTCCCCCCCCGCTTACAATTAACAAACCAAAAAAATTCAATCTTCCCTCCCTCAGAGCAAAAGAATCTTATTTCTCCCTATCCGGGATCCATATTTTTTTTTGTAAACTGCCCCCGGCTTTTTATCCCTTTCACTGAGGAAAGGCTTCCAAATGCCGGCCTTTTCCTAAAATTTCCCCTTTCCAAATTTAAAAGGGGGGGTTTTCCCCTGTGGCCCTTTTCCCATGCTTGCACTGGGGGAGGAGGCTTCCCTTTCGGCTTTCATTTCCCTTACAAAAATTTAAAGGAGAGGGCTTTGTCTTTTCCCTGGCCCCCCGGCTTTCATAGTTTGCAAATAAGGAAGGCTTCCCCTCTGCGGGTTTTTAAAAGCTTGCACTGAGGAAGGGTTCCTTCGGCCCCCAATTTTTGCCTTTAAAGGCCCCCCGCCCCGCCTGGGAGGCGCAGAAAGTTGATTTGGGAAAATTTTTTTCCCATTTTCCTCCCGAAACTCTTTGGGGGCTCACCACAGTGATCTTGGCCCTTTTTCTTTTTCCCCCTCACCAATTCTTCTTCCCCCGATTGCTTTGTTTTTTTGGGACGGCCCCGGTCGGGAAAAGGTGGTTTCCCCCCAAATTCTTCCATTCTAGGATTATGGAGGCCACTGTGCTCTTAGGAACCTTGAGGGCTGCAGAAACTCTTTTGTAACCTTGGCCGGGTCTGTGCCTTGCCACAATTCTGTCTCTGAGCTCCTTGGGCAGTTACTTAGACCTCATGATTATCATGTGCTCTGACATGCACTGTGAGCTGTGAGGTCTTATATAGACAGGTGTGTGCCTTTCCTTATCAAGTCCAATAAGTTTAATTAAACACAGCTGGACTCCAATGAAGGAACAGAACCATCGCAAGGAGGATCAGAAGGAAATGGACGGCATGCGAGTTAAATAGGAATGTCACAGCACAGGGTCTGAATACTTAGGACCATGTCATATTTCAGTTTTTCTTCTTTAATAAATTTGCAAAAATATCTACATTTTAGTTTTTTTTCTATCAAGATGAGTGTACATTAATGAGCAAAAAAATGAACTTTTTTGATCTTACCAAATGGCTGGAATGAAAAATTTAAAGGGGTCTGAATACTTTCCATACCCACTGTATATATCCCAGAGCTCAGCTTCTCTCCTCTATCATATAACCCTATATATCACAGAGCTCAGCTTCTCTTCTCTATCATATAACACTATATCACAGAGCTCAGCTCCTCTCCTCTTTCATATAACCCTATATATCACAGAGCTCAGCTGCTCTCCCTCTATCAAATAACCCTATATATCACAGAGCTCAGCTTCTGTCCCTCCATCATATAACCCTATATATCACAGAGCTCAGCTTCTCTTCCTCTATCATATAACCCTATATATCACAGAGCTCAGCTTCTCTCCCTCTATCATATAACCCTATATATCACAGAGCTCAGCTTCTCTCCCTCTATCCTATAACCCTATATATCACAGAGCTCAGCTTCTCTCCTCTATCATATAACCCTATATATCACAGAGCTCAGCTTCTCTCCTCTATCATATAACCCTATATATCACAGAGCTCAGCTTCTCTCCTCTATCATATAACCCTATATATCACAGAGCTCAGCTTCTCTCCTCTATCATATAACCCTATATATCACAGAGCTCAGTTTCTCTCCCTCTATCCTATAACCCTATATATCACAGAGCTCAGCCTCTCTCCTCTATTATATAACACTATATCACAGAGCTCAGCTCCTCTCGTCTTTCATATAACCCTATATATCACAGAGCTCAGCTTCTCTCCCTCTATCATATACCCTATATATCACAGAGCTCAGCTCCCTCCCTCTATCATATAACTCTATATTTCACAGAGCTCAGCTTTTCTCCTCTATCATATAACCCTATATATCACAGAGCTCAGCTCCTCTCCTCTATCATATAACCCTATATATCACAGAGCTCAGCTCCTCTCCCTCTATCATATAACTCTATATATCACAGAGCTCAGCTCCTCTCCTCTATCATATAACCCTATATATCACAGAGCTCAGCTTCTCTCCTCTATCATATAACCCTATATATCACAGAGCTCAGCTCCTCTCCCTCTATCATATAACCCTATATATCACAGAGCTCAGCTTCTCCTCATCATATAACCCTATATATCACAGAGCTCAGCTTCCTCTCCTGTATCATATAACCTATATATCACAGAGCTCAGCTTCTCTCCACTCTCTCTATAACCCTATATATCACAGAGCTCAGCTCCTCTCCTGTTTATATAATCCTATATATCACAGAGCTCAGCTCCTCTCCCTCTATCATATAACCCTATATATCACAAAGCTCAGCTTCTCTCCTGTGAAATATAACGAGCAGCCAAATGACAGGTAGCCTTTTATGCAATGAATTTTTCCGAGTGGGGTGGTGAGACCGGTGTAGACAATATATTAAGGTGAAAGTCATTGAGGTATAAGTAGACATTTCTCCTCCAGATCTGAAATCATGTTCAAATAAATTGCTTTGACACATAACACTTGTAGCCGGTGAACAATCCTAAAGGTCAAGCTGGGTCTACTTTGCAATTAATGGCTTTATTATGTCCTTCAGCCCCGCAGCCTACAGGAGTCTCCACTGCAGTTTAGATGTATATCCTGCTCGGTCAGAGCCCTGGAAAACCTATGGATTACAGTGCTGCTCCGAAGGTGTTGCTATGGAAACAGAACATCTTTACCTTGGAGATCTTTATTTAAAAACAAAACATGTAGCATAAGTTTCTCATGGGAGCCGCTGTCAATCAAAAAGGCTCCAATTGAGATTTTTTTTGTTTCAGCAGCTGAAAACGTTAAGACTAAGTCCACATAGAATAAATCA
This sequence comes from Phyllomedusa bahiana, assembly GCA_025379985.1. Classification (NCBI taxonomy): domain Eukaryota; kingdom Metazoa; phylum Chordata; class Amphibia; order Anura; family Hylidae; genus Phyllomedusa; species Phyllomedusa bahiana. The sequence goes on from JAODAL010000959.1 coordinate 20,498, forward strand.
ATTTGCCCTCCAAAATCCGACGCCATTTTGACATTGTTGGACCACGGCAGGAGTGCGGTTTTTGTTGCAGATTTGCTTGGCTTTCGGATTAGTCGTCAGCCCAGTACATTTAATGTACGGGGCCGACGGCAAATTTGTGCGGGATCTGACGGAACATACAACGTGCTGCATATTCCGACGGATTTTAAAAAATCTGTGCTGCATAGACTGCAACACAAATTTTTCATTGCTGTCTATTCAGCCCAAGCACAATCCAGTATCGGCAGCACACTACTCGCACTAAAAAACAATTCAAAGGCACATAGGAACTATTGGAAAAGCATTTCTGCTACTTTGAATACATAAAGATTTGAGGTTCTTCGTTCACATTTTTGATCTTAACTGTAATAAGCCCACCTGCCAATCGAAAAGGCGACCTCCATACAGGTGGGAACCTATGCTATTCTTTTTACCTCTCTTGGTGCCTGTACAGACCTCCTCATTTCAGGGAAAGCAGATTCCAAGTACAATGTACTCTGCATTGATTTAAAAGCCTGTGCAGGTGGGCGGAGTGCAAAAGCCACACCCCCATACAAACAAGCTAAAAAAACAATGTTTGGTCTGCACATCCAAAAAGTTTTTTTTGAAGAAAAAGTGAGCATAGGTGCACACTGGTGTGGCAACAAAATACAAGCACAATCCAATATCAGCAGCACTCTATTAGCACTAAAAAGCAATCAAAAGGCACATAGGAACTATTGGGAAAGTATTTCTGCTATTTAGGATACATGAAAACTTGAGGTTCTTAGTTCACATTTTTGATCAATACTGTAATAAGCCCAGCTGCCAATCAGCAAGGGGACCTCAACACAGGTGGGAACCTACGCTAATTTTCTTTTACCTTTCTTGGTACCTGTTCAGACTTCTACATTTCAGGCAAAGCAGATTCCAGAACCACTCTGCCCACCTGCACAGGCATTTAAATCAATGCAGAGTACCTTGTAGCTGGAATCTACTCTCCCTGAAATGTGGAGTCTGAACAGGCACCAAGAAAGTTTAAAAAATAGCGTAGGTTCCCACCTGTATTGAGGTCACTTTGTCGATTGGTGCTGGGCTTATTACAGTATTGATCAAAAATGTGAACCTCAAGTTTTCAAATGTATTCAAAGTAGCAGAAATGCTTTCCCAATAGTTCCTATGTTCCCTTTGATTGCTTTTTAGTGCTAGTAGTGTGCTGCTGATATTGGATTGTGCTTGTACTTTACTGCCACACCAGTGTGCACCTATGCTCATTTTTTTCATTTTTTTTTTTTCTAAAAACTTTTTGGATGTGTAGACCAAATATTTTTTAGATGGTTTGTATGGGGGTTTGACTGCCCCATTTTGGCTTTTGCACTCTGCCCACCTGCACAGGCTTTTAAATCAATGCAGAGTACCTTGGAATCTGCTTACCCTGAAATGTGGAGGCCTGAACAAGTTAAAAAAAATAGTGTAGGTACCCACCTGTATTGAGGTCGCCTTGTCGATTGGCAGGTGGGCTTATTACAGTGTTGATCAAAAATGTGAACTAAGAACCTCAAATTTTCATGTATTCAAAGTAGCAGAGATGCTTTTCCAATGGTTCCTCTGTGGCTTTTGATTGCTTTTTAGTGCGAGTAGACTGCTGCTGATATTGGATTGTGCTTTAATTTTGCTGCCACAACAGTGTGCACCTATGCTCATATTAAAAAAAAATTTTGGGGATGTGCAGACCAAACATTGTTTTTTAGATTGTCTATTCAGCCCAGGCACCGTCGGTAATCTGACGGTAAAGCTATGCTGTGTAGACATAGCCTAACAATACTATCATAGAGTTTGGTTCAGGTCATGTTCTCACTAAGATTTTCAAAACACATCATTCACAGACTTTCATGATGGTAATCAGACTTTGAACTTTGACTTTTTCACCCAGCTTCCACTTCCAAAAAATTTCCAACATAGATTTTGAACAATGGCATCAATGAATGAACTATTTATAAAAGAAGAAGAGGGTTTGTATGCCAGCTCACCATGCCATATAAGAAGTCCCGTACGTGCACGTAGAGCGTCCAAGGTAGACGAGAAGCACAGGAGCAGGAGAAGGATACAGCACTGCAACGGGACGTCTGGCGTAGATAAAAGCTTCTTTATTGGAAACTCATTAAAACCGATAACATCCAAAATTTTCAATGTAGTATCTGATGCGTTTCGGGACACTTCGTTCCCTTACTCATAGACAATTAAACAACACAGAGCATCTACTTATATATACACAACAATTCTAAAAACATCAAACACACCTGATGTCCGTGGTGCTCGTCGGTATCCCGACTTCCGGCGAGTATCATGTGGACTGCCGGGCCGGAAATGACGATCAGACCTGCGCACATCTGCCAGTAGAGGCCAAAGCTGGCAAAAACTTCGCGCATGCGCACTGTGAAGGCCAACGGCATCTGAAAATATCAGAGATGGCAAAAAATCGTGCGCAGGGCGTTCGCCAAAAACCCCGGCCCTGACAAAAACAGTTCAAAACCAGACTGATCACCTGGAGCACAAAGCACAGATAGAGCAGCACAGACCGAGGTGATAAAAATAGAAATAAACTTAGACTGAACCATATGAGAAACAATGACTTCTACATTGCAATTCATGTTGTTAATAAACATATTTTAATTCTAATTCCTTCGTCTTAAATATTGATTCTATTATATATTATTAGAACGTAATATGTATAAATTGTGGAATGATAAGTCCAATAACTTTTGCCAAAGGAAGTTGGATAAACTAATATACTGCCCAAATATATGGGTCAGTTCTCCATAAGCCTACCTAATAGTGAAAAATGATTTATTTCCTTAAATTTAGGCCTCTGGGTTGTGATGTATTAAGCATGAGTATCCAGTAGGCCTCACGATCATGAAGAAGATGTTTTAAATCCCCTCCTCTGGCCGGTTTTAAAATCCGATCTATACCTATGACCCGTAAGCTACCACAGTCATTACCATGAACCTCCCTAAAGTGCATTGACAAGCATGACCGATTACGTGGGGCATTAGTGGATGTGTCATTGAGATGCTCCAAAATGCGTATTTTTAATTTTCGGGACGTGCCTCCTATATAGTGCATATTGCATGTCGTGCAAGTGGCCAAATAAACCACATAGCACGAGTTGCAATTAATATATTGCCTGAGTGGGAATGTTTTGGTGCCTTCAGAATTTGAGAACGATTTTGTGGGATGTACATATTGACACGTACGGCACGGATTACCCCCACATTTGTAGAAGCCACAGAAGTTTAACCATGTAGGTACCTTATCACTTGATTTAATTAAATTAGGGGATAGTAATGTCCCTAGCGTCTTTGGCTTTTTTGGTACAATCCTGGACCCATGAGAAAGAATAGATTCCATAGTTGGATCCCCTTCCAAAATTGGAAAATATTTCAAAATAATTTTTTTTGATATAATGAAATTGATGGCTGTGATCCAAGCTTAAAACCAATTGCTTATTCCCCTACAGTTGTGATCATGAACAAAAATGAATACATTGCAGCCATGCAAAAGCTGTTATCAGATGACCAGGTTTACCTGAAATTGTCTTATGACCCCACAGTTAAGTTTAGGGAGGAATTATCGGATATTCTGATGGAGGGGTCTGCTTTGGGGATATTGAGTCAGAGGGATCTGGATTATTTGATCGTAGATTGCCCAATCACACCCATAATGCATGGGCTCCCCAAAATACATAAGAATTTAGGCTCCCCACCAATGCGACCGATTGTGTCGGGCATTGGGTCACTGATTGAGAGATTATGTCAGTGGTTGGATACGGTATTGCAGCCACTGGTCCTGCATACACCTGGGCACCTAAAGGACACCAAGGAGGTTCTCAATAGTTTATCAAATCTTACATGGGGGTCCAACATGTGTTGGATTGCCTGTGATGTAGAGGCCCTTTATACCTCCATTCCACATCATGTTGCCATTCTGGGATTAAAATTTCATGTGCAAAATTTTTAGTGATTACTCCAACGAGTTTATTTCCTTTGTCCTTGATGTCACTACATTCTTGATGACACATAATTTTTTCCAATTTGATAGTACATATTTTTTACAACTCAGTGGTGTGTCAATGGGGGCCAAGTTTTCCCCCTCTCTGGCCAATCTGGTCATGGCATGGTGGGAGGCGGTGTATATCTACATGCTGGACAATCCTTTTGGTGGTCATTTTGTCTGGTATGGCAGAAACATCGACGACCTCCTTTTAGTTTGGGGCGGCGATGTGTCTGCCATACCGGACCTTATGGAGTATATGAACAACAACCCATTTAACTTTTTCTTTACTTTTTGTACCAATCCAACCACCATCAATTTTTTGGACCTGACTTTGGTTGGCAGAGAGGGGGAGCTTGTGCATACGAGAACATATCGCAAGCCCACATCTGGTAATACAGTTCTCCACCACCGTAGCTTCCATTCTAGGAGTACCCTCAAATCCATCCCTAGGGGAGACAATTAGGGCAAAACGTAATTGTTCCTCTGCTCAGGATTTCATAAAAGAATCCAAACAAATATATAGTAGATTGAAATCCAGGGGCTACCCAGATTGGGTGTTAAGAAGAGCTAATTCTATTGTAGAGAACAGATCCCGAGAGGAACTCTTATCCACAAAGATTACCACTAAACAAAAGGGGAATAAGCATCTGGTTTTAAGCTTGGATCACAGCCATCAATTTCATTATATCAAAAAAATTATTTTGAAGTATCTCCCAATTTTGGAAGAGGATCCAACTATGGAATCTATTCTTTCTCATGGGTACAGGATTGTACCAAAAAAGCCAAAGACGCTAGGGACATTACTATCCCCTAATTTAATTAAATCAAGTGATAAGGTACCTACATGGTTAAAATTCTGTGGCTTCTACAAATGTGGGGGTAATCCGTGCCGTACGTGTCAATATGTACATCCCACAAAATCGTTCTCAAATTCTGAAGGCACCAAAACATTCCCAATAAGGCAATACATTAATTGCAACTCGTGCTATGTGGTTTATTTGGCCACTTGCACGACATGCAATATGCACTAATTGGAGGCACGTCCCGAAAATTAAAAATACGCATTTTGGAGCATCTCAATGACACATCCACTAATGCCCCACGTAATCGGTCATGCTTGTCAATGCACTTTAGGGAGGTTCATGGTAATGACTGTGGTAGCTTACGGGTCATAGGTATAGATCGGATTTTAAAACCGGCCAGGGGAGGGGATTTAAAACATCATCTTCATGATCGTGAGGCCTACTGGATACTCATGCTCAATACATCACAACCCAGAGGCCTAAATTTAAGGAAAGAAAACATGTTTCACTATTAGGTAGGCTTATGGAGAACTGACCCATATATCTGGGCAGTATATTAGTTTATCCAACTTCCTTTGGCAAAAGTTATTGGACTTATCATTCCACAATTTATACATATTACATTCTAATAATATATAATAGAATCAATATTTAAGACGGAGGAATTAGAATTAAAATATGTTTATTAACAACATGAATTGCAATGTAGAAGTCATCGTTTCTCATATGGTTCAGTCTAAGTTTATTTCTATTTTTTATCACCTGGGTCTGTGCTGCTCTATCTGTGCTTTGTGCTCCGGGTGATCAGTCTGGTTTTGATATGTTTTCGCCAGGTCCGGGGTTTTTGGCGAACGCCTTGCGCACGGTTTTTTGCCATCTCTGGTATTTTCAGATGCCGTTGTCCTTCACAGTGCGCCTGCGCAACGTTTTTGCCAGCTTTGGTCTTTACTGGCAGATTCTGATAGTCATTTCCGGCCCGGCAGTCCACATGACACTCGCCGGAAGTCGGGATACCGACGAGCACCACGGACATCAGGTGTGTTTGATGTTTTTAGAATTGTTGTGTATATATAAGTAGATGCTCTGTGTTGTTTAATTGTCTATGAGTAAGGGACCGAAGTGTCCCGAAACGCGTCAGATACTACATTGAAAATTTTGGATGTTATCGGTTTTAATGAGTTTCCAATAAAGAAGCTTTTATCTACGCCAGACGTCCCGTTGCAGTGCTGTATCCTTCTCCTGCTCATGAACTATTTATACAAACTCAAATCACTGGTGAGGCCACGCATGGAATATTGTATACAGTTTTGGGGACTGGTGTATAGGAACGGCTCAGCTGTGCTAGAGCGGCTATTTTGGAGGTCGACCACATTGGTTAGGAGAATGGATGGATTACAATACTAAAACAGATGATAACACTTGGGCTTAATCAGCTTATAAAAAAAGATGGCTTAGGGCAAATCCTCAATGTCTAGAGTAAAGAAGGTATCACCGTTGTAAGAGAAGTGAGACTATGGAACTCGTTACCACAAAAAGTTGTTATGGTGTATTCATTAAGCGCCTGGATAGCTTTCTTTAAAAGTATAATACTACTGGTTATGGGTAGTAGCCTCTTAAAGGGGTTTTGCCACCATGTAATGTTGACGTGGGAACCTCCAAGATGGGTATTTAATCACTTTTCTAAATATATGTGATTACAAAAAGTGAAGACTCTGAGAGCTACAGCATTTCTCAATCCCCCTTAGTTACCTGAAAGCTTCCACTAGACACGACCGAGAAGTTGACAGGCCGCGCTTGCGTGAAACACTTCTTATCTGATGACAGGGAAAATTAATGAGCTTTTAAGGGACAGGGAAGAAAGTGCAGTCTATGAGGCTGTGTCTTGCTGTATTGAGACTCCACTGTTGTACTGTTAATATTTCACTTAAGTTTTGAGACGCTCCCTTATTCCTCACTCCTTACTCACCCCCTCCCTCTCAGCCCTGCAACTTTCATGAGTCAGCATGATTTGTTGACATTCTTCCTGTGCTGATAAGGAGGTAAGTAACTTGCGTCCTGGCAAATCCCCTTTAAGGAGGCAGCTACTTTCGGGTTTTTTGGTCTTAGTTTTTTCTTCAATGTATTCCAAAGGGCCACAACTTTTTTATTTTTCCATCTATATAGCCATATGAGGGCTTGTTTTTTGCAAGACAATATGTACTTTTTAAAAGGTATTGACTGTACCCTATGGTGTACTGGAAACCCCCAAAACATTCTTTCTGGCATGGAACATGCAGTGAAACCACAATTGCTCCATTTTTGTTGGAATTTTGTTTATTTAATTTTCACTCTTTAGTATAAATGGGGTGTTATCTGTATTCTGCATGTCAGTACAATTACAGTGATACAAAATTTGCGTTTTTGTTATATTTTAAAAGAAAAAAAAGTTTCTATTTTTTTTTTTTTATTTGCACTGCAGCGCCATTTTCTGCAACCAATAACTTTTTTTGTTTTTCAATCTATGGACCCGAGTGAGAGCTCACATTTTGCGGGCTGAAGTGTAGTTTTTATTGTTACCATTTTGTGATACATGCGACTTTTTTATTCCAATTTTTTGGGGAAGGTAAATGGGCTAGCATGTGGAAACAGGACTTGGATCCAGGGATTTATTTTGATTGCCATATTTGGAGTCCAGAACAAATTTTTCATCTTGTATGGGGAAATTGGCATCCACCTCATAAGCTTTTTTGCCTTCCTCTGATTCAACACTGTAGGGTTATAGGGGCACCAATGTAATTTTTTCAACCTTGTCAGCTATGTAACTATATAACCATGTAACTATCCAAGAAAACTGGGTTTTTCATTCACCGAGTCATAGAGAAAAAAATGTATGTTAATCTCCAGGCAAAACTAGAAACCTTCTGTATTCACTCCTTGAAAAACAAAATTCTGTGTCAATTTTTTGGGGGGAGCCCAAAAAATTCATGTTAATCTCCAGGCAAAACTAGAAACCTTCTGTATTCACCCCTTGGGTAAATTTTCCACTTGAAGTTTTAGGGGTGTTTTTGGCCTGGTCAATATGAGCTACTATACGATCTTCTGGTATCTTAAAACATACATTTTAACTTGTCTTTCAATGAGGGGTTTTATGGAAGAGCCACAATAACAACTCCAGGGAGGCAAAAATTTATCAGCTTTGAGGTGCCCTTAACCTCAATAAATGGGGCTTAAAAAAATAAGAGCACAGATAGTAAATGGGATATTTTTAAACATATCTTAAGTTTCCATTGTGAGAGGTACATACCCTATGGAAATAAAATAGTTGGAAACTGGACAAAACCAGTGCATTTAGATAGAAATGTACAGGGGGTAATAACAAGCAAAAGACAGCATGTAGGCTACTAAAACAGGAAGGCATTAAAAAAGCACTATGATGCTATAAAGAAAAATAAATTGTGTAAAAACAGATAAAGGCAGCAAAACTGGAGAAGCAGAGATTAACTAAATTTAATTACTTAAGTAGTGAAAGGTTAAAACTAAAGGGTGCTGGCCCTTTAAAAGGTAATGAGGGAGGAGGAAAAAGCTAAATTAACATTTTCTCTACCAAGTTCACAGAGGAAATTTAAATGCCAGGTGAAATGCAGAGGGATAAGGCAAATTTTCCATTAAGAATTACCAGTCTCACTTCAAGGGGGTTTCTCACCACAATGATTGGCAAATGAAGACTATTATCAAAAACTTGCTTTGTTGATTTTGATTTGGTCAGGAGACATAGAAGATTTTATCTCCTCTTAGAGCACATGTGTTTCTCTGGTTACTGACCACGACTCCTTGCTCTCTCTTATCACTCACTGCTCCAAGCTGCCGTCCATTAGTCAGTCCATCTATGTTGAGTCACCTCATGCAGAGGCTTATCTCTAGAAACAGACTTTGTTGACTGAACTAAATGAGACTCTTTAGAGCACTGTAGTCTTGTCTACTTCACTTTATAAATCTCTTGCAGTCATGTCAGTGTAACTGGAATATTTAGGAACAGCAGAGCTGATTGGTCAATGAATGCTATAGACCCACCTACAGGATGTGCTAGTCAAAAGCTGGCTATGGCTCTGTGAAACTGTACTGGGGAGAAAACCCCTCTAATCTTTTAAAGGCAGAACTGCACTTCTTAAAGTAGACAAATCACCAGGTTTAGATGGCATACACCCTTGTGTTCTATGGGAAATGAGTAATGCAATAGGCATTTGTATTGTTTCAAGGGGTGTTCTCACTATGTTGTTTCACAGAGCCTTCTCTTTATAGCCAGCTTTAGGCTCCTACTTCCTGATCAGGCTAGGGGTGGTTCTATAGCAGTGATTGGCATATGAGTTCTGCTATTCCTAGCTGAGCCTGTTACAGTGACATGAGTGCAGGATGTTTGTAAAATGCAGTGCACAAGGCTACGGAGCTCTTAGGGTTAAAGCTTGTCAGTAACATAGATGAACAAGCTCCTGTGCTAGAGGTAACACTCAGCAGGATGTGACATCACTATGGTTGGACAGAGCAGCTGGACTAATGAGAGCAGAGAAAAGTGGTTGGTAACCTAAGAAACCTTCTGTAAACAAGCAGGAGATAAGAACTGCTCCAATTCTAAAACAAAGCAAAATCAGCACAGCAATGTATCTGGTAATGGTCTTTATTTACAATTGCCTACATGTTTAAAGCTAATCATTCCCGTAGTCTCAGTGAACGGAGTCGGTAGAAAATTCGAAAAACAACTGCAGCTTTAAGCGCTAAACCTGCACCAAAAACCGCAGTATGGCGATGTTAAAATGCCATCGGATTTTGAATGGCATTTTAACATTGCTGTGTAGACTTAAACTAAATGTTAAAGTCTTTCTGCTCTAACTGAAATGAAGCAAAATCATAACAGCAATGTATTTGTTAATAGCCTCTATTTACCTTTGCCTACAATGTTAATCAACGAGTTGGGAACACAACTAGTTAAAGGGGTTCTCAGGGGATAAGGTTTAAAGGGGTTGTCTCACTACATGATTTATCTTACCTCAGTCCTGTTTTATTGGTTTCACTTTGAATTCAGGGACGTGTTTACTGGCTTCTACTAGGTTGCATTAGAAGCCAGGTCAGTAGTTATAGCAACCAATGCTGGCAGCCTATCAGGAGAGATCGAACAGGTCTGTAGCTGTAGCGACCTGAGGAGCTGATGCAGCCCATACAAGAGGGGATATCTAGGAATAGGTAGGACACTGTTAATGGACATATATTGCAAAGTGACTTGTTTTTGCAAGATCTTTAACATAAAAAGTAATCCTTGTAGTGAGACAACCCCTTTAAGGTCTACTGAAGAGAGATGAGATTGGGTAAAAAACAAAAACCTTTCCTGGTCCCAGCTTGACGCACAGTAACCGCCTGCAGAGCCTATCACTGGCCGCAGTGGTGACTTGTCTCAGCCACTGACCTCCTGAGCAGGCATTTCCTGACTCTTAAGATTGGATTTGCTGGGAGCCAGTGGCCATCAGAATGGCAGCAGCGGAAGAAGAATATTACTTTGTTTGTTTTTTTTAACCAAGCTCAATAGAAAAAAAAACCTGCTTATAACCCCTTTAATGGGATTTTTTTTTTTTTTTGCTTTTACTCTTTGCAGATATCGAAACTAAAAAAATAATTCCACCCCATAACAGCACAGGTAATGCAGCAAAAGCTTGCGACTGATCATTTTGGATGTAGTTACCCACAACGCTTAGGACCATGAATAGAGACCTGATGGGGGACTGCACTGGAGTCATTAGTTTCTAGTTACATCCCTAATGTTCTACAATAGCAAATGAAGTGTAAAAATAATCTGCAGACAGAAGCACCTGCTCCTCCAAGCCGCGCAGAACGACAATATTTGTGCAGCCATTTAAGTGCAGCTGGTCCCCTCAATTGTGGGGCCGTTTCCTTCCTCTGCTTGAGCAGGATCCTCACTGAACCTCATTCATTACAGCATCGGGCCATTTACTCTGATCATCTGTTTTGTTGGGTGATACTCGTGTAAACATAAGCGGCCCCTTTTTAGATTTGGCAGCGAGTCCAAGATCCTTTCCAAGCAGCAAAAAAAAAAAAAAGTCTCCAAAGCAGATCGAGCATGGTATGCGGTACAGCCGGTTATATTTTATCCCATCAGTATACATCAGGCGGGAGGTGGAAGAATAAAACACCAAACTAATAGTCTCATTTGTCACTTGTTTTCACCTCAGGAGGAGTCAACATGTATTTGTGAAGCTTCAGTACCAAAGCTGTTAAAGGTCTAGTCTGCAACATTCATCATACAGACATTGGTAATAGCCGTCTTAATTTTTCTAAGTGAAAAAAATGGAGACCTATTAAGAGATCGGATGTGACCAGAATTCCTGACTTAAGTGGCGAGGGACCCAAAGGGCCGTACTCTGCAAGGGGTGAGCGGCCATGACAGCTAAGGGAACTTTTTATGACTATTTGAGTAAAATTGCCAAATAAGAACCAAGTTATTTACAAGATTGAAAGATCTATCTATATACACACATATATATATATATATATATATATATATATATATATTATATATTTATATATATATATATATTATATATATACACACTTGTATACATACAATAATACAATATACACAACACACACACACATATATATATATATATATATTATATAAATATATATACACACACACACAGTGGGAGAAAGAGTTCTCCCACTTAAAAAGATGAGAGGCTTGTAATTGACATCATAGGTCGACCTCAACTATGAGAGACAAAATGAGAAAACAAATCCAGAAAATCACATTGACTGATTTGGTAATAATTTATTTGCAAATTATGGTGGAAAATAAGTATTTGGTCACCTACAAACAAGCAAGATTTCTGGCTCTCACAGACCTGTAACTTCTTCTCTGTCCTCCACTCATCACCTGTAGTAAAGGCTCCTGTTTGAACTTGTTATCAGTATAAAAGACACCTGTCCACAACCTCAAACAGTCACACTCCAAACTCCACTATGGTGAAGACCAAAGAGCTGTCAAAGGACACCAGAAACAAAATTGCAGCCCTCCACCAAGCTGGGAAGACTGAATCTGCAATAGACAAGCAGCTTCAACTGTGGGAGCAATAATTAGAAAATGGAAGACATACAAGACCACTGATAACTCCCTCCATCTGGGGCTCCACGCAAGATTTCACCCCGTGGGGTCAAAATGATCACAAGAACAGTGAGCAACAAGCTTGAGAACGGGGGCAGGGTTCCCCAAAAACGTTGCGTGTGTGACTAACAACATGGAAGCAGCAGCCAGCTGTATGTGCGCTCTACCTCAATGAAGACCCAGTGATTGGGATATGGTGGCGAATTCGCTGATGCTTCAAAGACTTAGAGACTGAGCGAATCAGATCCCAGGTTACATTTAATCAATGTTTATGTGAAGATTATGCAATAATGTTGACTTTTTGATACTAATATATCCACACTTAATGGCATTAATGTGATACTGAATGAGAAACTTTCTTTGATTTTGAATACGGCACATTTGCTTGTTGATGCGGACTGATTTGCAGGTGGGGTCCTGCGTATGCTGAAGTAACCGAGGGATACCAGTGCTAGTTTGTGAATTGGGACCTAGTGAATGACCTGCAGAGAGCTGGGACCAACATAACAAAGGCTACCATCAGTAACACACACTACGCCGCCGGGGACTCAGATCCTGCAGTACCAGACGTGTTCCCCTGCTTAAGCCAGTACATGTCCGGGCTCGTCTGAAGTTTGCTAGTGAGCATTTGAATGATCCAGAAGAGTATTGGGAGAATGTCATATGGTCAGATGGAACCAAAGTAGAAACACAACTTGTCATATTTGGAGGAGAGAGAATGCTGAGTTGCATCCAAAGAACACCATACCTACTGTGAAGCATGGGGGTGGCAACATTATGCTTTGGGACTAATTCTCTGCAAAGGGACCAGGACGACTGATCCGTGTACATGAAAGAATGAATGGGGCCATGTATTGTGAGATTTTGAGTGCCAACCTCCTTCCATCAGCAAGGGCACTGAAGATGAAACGTGGCTGGGTCTTTCAGCATGACGATGACCCCAAGCACACCACCAGGGCAACAAAGGAGTGGCTTCGTAAGGAGCATTTCAAGGTCCTGGAGTGGCCTAGCCAGTGTCCAGATCTGAACCTCAAAGAAAACCTTTGGAGGGGGTTGAAAGTCCGTGTTGCCCAGCGACAGCCCCAAAACATCACTGCTCTAGAGGAGATCTGCATGGAGGAATGAGCCAACATACCAGCAACAGTGTGTGCCAACCATGTGAAGACTTACAGAAAACGTTTGACCTCTGTCATTGCCAACAAAGGAGATAGAACAAAGTATTGAGATGAACTTTTGTTACTGACCAAACACTTATTTTCCACCACAATTGGTGATGGGAATCTTTCTAAGTGGGAGAACTTGCACAATTGGTGGCTGACTAAATACCTTTTTTCCCCACTGTATGTGTGTGTGTGTGTATATATATATATATACATACATACATACATACATACACACATATACAGGGATACCCCTTTATCCGCTGGGGTTACGTTCCAGAAAAGTGTGATGGATAACGAAACGACGGATAACGAGGCAGAAAAAAAGAAACTACTGTACAGTACATTATAATGTAATAAGGCATAAAGAACATTGTAAGAACGATACAGAAAAATATGAGGTGGGTTTATGGCACCAACTAAAGTAGCTGCAGTGAATAAGGGATGGTTGTATACTCATGGATATTAAATATGAAATGTTGTATCTGTAGAGCGAAACGATGGATAACGAGGTTTTTTGCAAACTTGATGGTGATGTAACTGTGAAATGATGGATATCGAAGCGTTAGATAGCGGGGTATTACTATATATATATATATATATATATATATATATTGTAAGACTCCACTCACATACATTCGGCCGCCATCTTGGACCAGCTCTAGGGGTTTTTCAGCTCTGCGGATCGCCGCAGAATGGCACAAATTGACTTCAACATAAGCACTCCAACTGCAGGCTTTGGGTGCACTGGCCTCAACCAGTTTTATTTCACCGAGCATAGGTACAGTAGTCACATAAACCAAAACCATAAACATAAATCCTCAGCCATCTGGCCACTAACTAAACATACCCAAGTTTAGCCCTCAACTACCAGGGGTCTGTGCCTACTGCACAGAACCTCCAAAAACCCAGAGTCCTCACCAGACTCTCCTAGTCAGGCCTCTCTCAAGCCTTTGGGGGCAAGAGCCCTTCTCCTTGGCTCCTCTGCTACTCCACACTGCCAGGAAGCAACCACGCCCCCTGATCACCTGGAGTACGAGGCATTTAATAGATCTCCAGAGACCTACCCAATACCTGGGCTGGACCATAGGGACCAGGAACGTGGGAACAACGACCCACCCATCTGCAGTTGTTCCAGGAAGGCCAGCCCTTAATGGCTGGACATTAGCCATGCTATGTACAGGGGTCAGCACCCTAATGTTGCTGACCGACAATACCTGGCTTCCCCACTGGGACCAGGCTCTCTGTGGCACTTACGCCACCTAGTGGCAGAACCATGCAACCACCCATGGTCGCACTGCCACAATATATATATACATATATATATATACACATATATATATATATATATATACATATATATATATACACACATACATACATATACACACACATACATGTATACCAAGTTATACTGTATGATCAGAGGTGGTTTTGAAGCACTTCAAAATACGGCATGTGCACATACCTTTATAGTTTAATGCATATAACACTGAAGATTTACTCAGTTTAAGTTACCAAAAAGTACAAAAATATTTATATAAACTGGTTTCCCCACCATCGATGGATTAAAAAGTTTCTAAACTCGCTCCATTTCAGCCAATGACATGACATTTATTGTTCCTGTGACCCTGCTGCTATTCACAGGCTTCAGCGGTCTCTTCCTGGATGAAAGGCGCATGACCGCAGAGGCGGGCGTCTCAAAACCATTGGCGATGCTGGAACTGAGCGAGTTTAACAGCCAAGTTGTTTTTTCTCCTATAGTACAACCTCCTTAACTGGCTAAAAAGCTTTTTTTCAATAAAACTTTATTACTTAAGGTTATTTTCACACATTTTATTAGATTTTTTTTTCAGACTAAAGATACTGTAGTTGAGCAAGTGACTGACAGAGTAGCAGAGGGGATAGCAGCATTTTTAATGTAACCAAGTGAAAATAAATTAAACATTAAAGGGAATGTGTCAACAAACCATGACTTATTGTTTAACTCATGTTTTTATGTTAAACACATTAAGAATTTTTTGGTGTTTTTTTATTTTAATTTTCCATATCACGTAAAATATATATTTTTTTTTTAATTCTTAAACCCTGCAGTTTTGACTTTGGCCACTAGACCTAATAGTCTGACACGTCCTGTTTTGTAGAGAAATCTTTTCAGCAGTCTCCTCATTATCAGCACAGGCCGGATTACACTGAAAGGTGACACCAATATGTAGAGAACACAGGATCCACCAATCACAATAGATGTCACAGCTCCCCCTCCCTGCACACTAACTTCTTCCCAAGAGCACGCCTAGAAAACTCTCCTATAGAAGTTAATGGGTCAGCTCCTGTTCACAGGTTCCTATGTCCATGAAGCTGTGCAAGGATTCAAAATGCCTACAGCAGTGAAGGCAATGCTGTCCCCAAATCTTACAGACAAAAAAATTTTGAGAAATCTACAATCAGAAAATAAAAATGGCTAAGGAGATAACAGGTATCAGTATCTGGTTTCAATTAGAAAAAGTGGCGACAGATTCCCTTTAAATCTTAGTTGTTTATAGTAAAAAATAAAAAATGTTGTCCCGGACAAGCCCCCAACCCTAACATAAAGCAAGAGTAGCCTTGGTTTCTAAAGCTGGGAACCTACAGAGGACTCTAAAACCACTGTATTGCACATGATAGTATCAAAAAAGTAAAAAAAAAATATCAGGCTTTTACTATGCCTTTAAATCAGCATTTCCTTAAAGGGTTATTCCTATCTTAAAGGGAACCTGTCACATAGATTATGCCCCCCTTGCTGAGGACAGCACAAGCTATTGACAGACCTGCTGTTTCCAGAGCTGTGTCCCTTATTCTGTAAGATGCTGGAGTTTAAGGCTTTAAAATGCCAATCTGCATTTTCAGCCGAAATCATTCATAAAATAAAGTTTTTTTAACACTATGACCCCTTCTAAGTTTACCCTGCACACCAATGCTGCAGCCCATATATTCTCAGAATCAGTGGCGGTGCTAGAGGTTAGATCCCTAAAAACCCTCTAAACCAGTGTTACCCAGCTCAAGTCCTCAAGGTCCACCAACAGGTCATGTTTTCAGGATCTCCCACAAAATGCACTGACTATAATTAAATCACCTGTGCAAAGCTAAGGAAAGCCAGAAAGCATGACCTGTTAGTGGGCATTGAGGACTGGAGTTGGGGACCCCTACTCTAAACATGGTGACATGCTCTGTCAACTAAAAAATGCACTGAATTATGATGCCCCACATAAGAACATTTGAAAATCAAAATATTTTTTAAACAAATTTTTGAAAAATAATAATAAAAAAAAAAAATAGAAAAATGTGCATAAAATTTTATTAATTGCTCATCGATGATCTGGACTGTGTACTTTTTGTGCAAATTTTTACAGACGAGAGTTACGATATGAATTGCCTATGAAGAAACATTTGGACAGGTAAGTATTATTAATTAAATCATTCGTTTGGCAATCCTACAATAAATGGATTTCCAAGCGATACTTACCACATGTCCAGACAGGTGGAGTACTCTGTAGAGTCCAATAAGACATCAGGAGGCCTATACCAAAGTGTTACTACTTCATTAGAGTATGTGTGGCTTGGGACCGATTTGGCTCGAGCAAGACCTAGGAGACAAAAATAAATTTATGTTGCACAAATTATCTTTCTACGATTAAACATAGCGCTGCCAAGGCATCTAGGAAAAAAAATTAAAACGCAAGGGCCTGGATTAATTAATAAAAGGAATTGAGTAATTAGACACGATAGAACAGATTTTAACATTTCTAGAGTAATATTTTAAAAATATGCATTTGATCTAATTTTTGTTTTTACATTTGCCTCATACATGCAAAGTAAAGCAACTTTTTAAACAGTACCAATTTAAAATTTTGTAAAAATGTTTTGCTATAAAGTCTGTGTAACCTCTTTACATAGCTGGTTAAGCTGCTTCTTCAGAAATCAGTGATTATTTTACATATTCAGAGCTATAAAGGCAATTTTCCCTTCTATATTGGGGAGAAGTAATTTGACTGAACTTCAAAGACTAAATAAACATTTTCAGCATTCATTATTATTAAAAATTCTGCACCGTTTTTGTTTTAGCTGCTCCTTTAGTGATCCATTGTTTCCAGCTCATCTCCAGGGGATACGACCAGGGCTGAGAGTTCCTCAGTCCTGGTCGCACATGCTCAGACATCACCTCTCCTCTCAGGCAGCTACTGAGTGTTCAAACCCCAGGTGCTGTCACTCTAATCCCGTCCTCTGTACTCCTTAGTAATTAGTCAAAAAGTACAAATAAATAAAAAAGAAACCTCAATGAGGTTTTTGCATTGAGAAAGAGGAAAAACCAAAACACAGGTTTGGTTAATGCAGGGATTTGAACCTAGGACCCTTGTGCCTGGAGGCAAAAGCTTTCCCGCTCAGCTATTCACAATGCTTTACAGAAACAGATCTTAGACTACAGAGAGGAAAGGCCTGGTGATGTCATCCTGTTGAGTCACATGATATGCAAATCAAACAAATCACACACACCCCCTTCTGAGCACACAGAGCTGAAGAGCTGGATGCAGGATGAATGAAATGAGATCATGGCAAAACCCCTTTAAGAGATCCCAGCATGGAAGAGGGAGATTTTACACTGCAGAGCAACTCAAGCTGTATTAGACAGGGAGTAGCACAGTGTTAGGGATCCTAGCAGGAAGGAAGGAGATTGCACACTGTAAAACAAGCCAAGCTGTAGTAGACAGGGAGTACTGTAGCATAGTGTTTCAGATTAGATCCCAGCAGGGAGGAGCGAGATTGAACATTGCATAGCAAGTTAAACTACAGGCAGTCCTCGATTTACAACGCTCCGACTTACATCTGTCCCATAGTTACAAATGGAGACTTATGCGGTATGCTGGCACTTAGTAGTTCCATGTTCCTCAGCAGATAGTAGCTGTGGAACGAAAAGTTCCAGCATGCCACAGCAGCACATGAGGTGAAAACGAGAAGAAATTTTCTTAACAGAGGCGGAGACAGCAAAACAAATGTAAAAACCCTTCCCTGCACTATCCAAAACTAAAAAAAGAAAAAAGCCTTTTTTTTGCTGGAGTTACATTTAATAAATATACTTGTTCTGACTTATATACAAATTCAACTTAAGAACAAACCTACAGTTCCTATCCCGTTTATAACCTGGGGACTGCCTTTATATTAAACAAGGAGTAGCAGAGTGTTAGAGACTAGCACAGTGTTAGAGATCCCAGCAGGCGGGAGGGAGATTGTACACTGCAGAGCAAGCCCAACTTCCTTAGAAAGGTTTGTGATCAAACAGAAGGCATAAGGGTCATGAGAAAAAAAGAGAAGAACCTACAGCCAAACCTCCAGGAGAAGGAAGGGAGATCTAACATGCATATGTGTCTGTCAGCAATGGGTAGAGGAGATCATAAAGGAGCTGTATAAGGAAGACAGGAGAAAAGGAACAATAAAGCCGAGAGCCAATGAAGACAGCAGGCAACAGACCTCACACCCAGCATGTATTACTGGGAGAACACATACACGTGAGAAAATCTTAATCTAGGAGGAGGCTGCAAAAGACTTATCAGAGGGTCTGAAAATGAATAAAGGAATGAGGACTGCAAACTAAAACTTAGTGCAATTTTTCTTACCAGTGTCAGACTGGCCCACCGGAGGACTGGAGAATCCTCCATTGTGTCCAGAATCCAACACATATACAACACACACATATAGTGCCAGTTTTTAACTGTATGTGTGTTTCAAGGACACAGTAAGAAACCTGCCACCGAGCTTGTGTCGTAAGCAGCGAGGGTGTTGTGATGTACCGATCATGCCGCTTGTGCTGCTGTGTCTCCAGCACCAAGAGAGTTAGGTCTTTGCCTGAGGCTTTAGGCTAGAAGACGCCTGGAGTAGCATCTCAGCATAGGCGGCATGATAACATCATGCCCCCAACCTCAGAGACAAGCTACCGGCGCAAGCTACTCAGCGGGGGAACGGGGAGTAACTTTATTTTCATTTTTAACAATCAGAGGACCTACCTATCTACCTCCAGGGGCTCTATATATCTAGAGGGGGTATATATACACATACGGGTGGTCTACCTAACTACCTTGGGTCTATATACCTACCTAAAGATGGTCTACATAACTACATTGGGCATATATACCGATAGCGGTTCTAGCTATCTACCTACAGGTCCTCTACATACCTATCTACAGGGGTCTATACCTGCAGGGTGTCTATATAACTACTGAGGGTCTACCAACCTACAGGGGACCTCTATACCTGCCTTCTAGGGCTCTATATATATTTACATACCTACAGGGTGTTTATTTGACTACCTTCAGGGGGTCTATATGACTAGCTACTGGAGGCCTATAAATGAAAAAAAACATAATTCCTCCTGTTTTGGCTTTCATTTAGGAGTTCAAGTTGTAGTATAAATGACGTGTTACAGTAGCTTTATTCGGTATATCAGTACGAGCCTATAGATACTGAATATATAGAATTCTTGTTCTATTTTACTTGTGAGAGTAGTACCTAATATTGCTAACATCAGTCATATTAGCACCTACACCCTAAATTTTCATAATGCACTTTATCAGAGGTTTGGGCCAATAACGTTTTGTGGAAATGTAACCACTCTTTACAAAAAGTTCATAAAACAAACAAAATTAACCAGATCTGTTACATATCATAATTATTCTATTTTTTTTTTTATTTTTATTAGTAATCTTTTTATTAAAATTTTAATAGAACATATAAGACTGGAATAAGGGATAGGAGGGAGGGTGGTGGGGATGGAGGAGTAAAAGGGGAAAGGGATTGGAGAGGAATGGGGGATATTATATTGTAAATAGAGGTGGATAAACATTGCAAAGATAAGACATTCAAAAACAGAAAGAAGCCAAAAATAAAGGAAGAGAATGACTGAATTGCAAAGTATCATTTGACTATATATGAATGAACGTACAGAGGCATAACTGGTGTTACTATATCTCATATTCTATGCTAGTTTTATGGAAGCAACACTTACAGCAACTCTAAAATGTATAAAATGTGCTCAAGAAAGTAACCACAGACCTGGAGTTTATTTAATACAGAACATAGGGGAAAGAATCCATACATTTTATTTCTATTTAAAAAGATCATTTTGTCTGAGACCTTCCACTGCAGGCGGCAGACACTGTAATAACCCGATTGTCACTCATCGTACACATGCTAGACGTCTTCCATCTCCCCAGCCTGCTGAGGCCGATATGAACAATGAGCTACCAGACCAATTATCCAATCTTTTTTACACCTCTACAACCTTTATAGTACGGGAAGGAAGAATTCTGCATGTAATGGCCTTCTAGATGACATACATTCTAGCCAATTACAGTGCACTACAATAGGCACAACGCGCAAAAAAGAGAACGGGCCACACAAAACTGCAATCACTGCGGTCAGTTGTCATCGTAAAGAAAAAAAAAATACAAATGAGTAGGAGAATAGCAATCGAGGACATCCCTGACATTCATTATTCATTCATTAAATTGTTTTAATAATTTAATAATTATTATTAGAAGTTTATTTAAACACAGTCAAAAATGACCGAAAAAATTGACAATAGTCAACTTGTATTCTTTAGGGTATGGTCACACAGTGTATTTGTGGGACGTACTTTGGGGTGAAACTGCGCTGCAATACGCTCAAAGTCCGCCCCACAAATATGGTAAAATCATAGTAATCACTATGATTGTACAGTGGGAGGAAAGGAAGGGTGATTGTTGTTTAATGGTTTACCATAAGCAAATTCTAAAAGTTGTAAAAAAAAAAACCCTTTTTTTAAACAAAAAAAATTAAAAAAAATATATACACACACACATATATATATATATGTTAGTAAAAATGCAAAATGTTAAAAATCAGCCTTTGTACAAACGTGTGAATAAATTATTTTATGGTTTACCATAAACAAATTCTAAAAGTTGTAAAAGTTGTAAGATTTATATATACATCTTTTCTTACAACTTTTAAATGTTTATGGTAAACCATAAAACAACAGTTTTATGTAGTCAAAATGTAAATTGTAAGTTTTTTTATGGTTACGAATTCTAAAAATTCTTTTTTAAAAAAAATATATAAATTGTAAAAATGTACATTGTAAAAATGTTAAAAATTAAACTTTGTACAAAATATTAAGTGAACAAAAACAAATTAAAAAAATATCTTTTGAAAAAACCAATGTGTAATTTTCTAATGTAAATTGTAAAAAAAAATAATTTTTAAAAAATGGAAACTATAAAAAAAGGAATTAATTTAAAATATAAATTGTACAAAAAACAAAATTCATTTAAATTTGTGGAAAAAAATCTATTTTCTAGCCCAGTGCATCTTTTATCATTGAAAATATTATACTCAATCTCATAAAAATTTTGGATTGAAAATAACAGATTGTAGAGGCATTCCAAAATCATCAACTACCATACCTTAACAACTAAAATCATATTATACATTGGGTATGGAGAATAAAAAAAACAACAAAAAAAAAAAGAAGAACCTGCCATTCATTGTGACAAGAGCATGTGACATGACCAGGAGACACCATGTGGCGTATTCATGAGAGGAGTGGGTCAATTAGAAAGGCGTTAAATAATAAATTTAACCTTTGTGTGATATTGAGAGGCCATCATTAGCAGAGCACTGCGGGTCCCTCTACGGGACTGCGTATTCTACAATCTGTCGCCATTTGATATATGACCTCTTATTTAAAGGAGACCACCGGGCATATATCTTTGTTAGTGTATATTCCTGTCAAAAACTGTAATATAAAGCTTTGTATAAAGTGAAGGATTATCTTTATGGCCCTTTAAGAATGTGAGTGATTAAAATTTATGTTTCTGATACTAAAACCCCTCAAAAAGATGCACAGGTCAATTAAACTTCCTGTAGCATAAACAACAAAATAAAATAATCCTCATTCGAGAATCCAGAAGAGATTTTCATACAATTAATTGAATTAAAATTGTCCCACTGCAGGTAGGGCAAACTGGGGTGACATGAAAACAACCTAAAAACATCTTTTAAAAAAAAAAAACTAAAAAAAAAACATTGGAAACTGGATGTTAATAATCATAAGTAACAACAATGAAAATAATATAAAATATTATAGTGAGACTCATAGAAATAGAAACTAATAGATATAAAATAATAAAAATATGGTATTTTATTAACATCATAATGAGACATGACCACCCCTTCGAATTGTTAGGTCTTACTAGAGAGCTCAATAACTTTTAGGGTGCATTTACATGGCAAAGACCAAATATTTCCCGACCGGTAATTGGTCTTTTTTTGGCACACATGGGGACGGCGCGGTTTGCAGATTCGCCCGTCCCCTTTTACACCCACATGTTCATGTTCTGCCCGAAAACCGGGCGAAAGAATGAACATGTTCTAAGTTTTTCGTTACGTCGGCAGTGAAAAAAAACGCCCGGTGGAAAATCCATGCGGTGTGGACAGTAGGGGTTGTCAATGTAAAGGTTGACAGTCAGTTTACAGTTGGCTTTCAAATCCGAAAAACGTCTCTAAAACCGACTGAAAACCTGTGCTGTGGGGACAAGCCCTTAGGGTCCACACAATTTGAGTGGCGCCCCTCTTATCCAAAGGTTGTGTCTGGCATTGTAGGTGAACTCTGAATGATTGAACACAGTTGAACTACGATACTTGGCAAAGCCCATTGCTAAAGGGCACCGTTTTTGGCTTGGCTATACCTTTGACATAAATGGAGAGCACCACACCTATTCTCAAACATCTGAGATGGGAAAAACCTGCAAAAAAAAAGAGTTCTGTGCTCTGGACAATCCCTATTTGCCAGAAGAGTCCTTTAAAAAGAAATTGATCACCAAGTGAGAACCAACTGGAAACCCCGGCAATAAACTTTATTTGTGGAAAAATCTGGTAGTGAAGTATTTAATTACCCCTGCAGCACCACCACAGTGCAAACTAGACATTACATGGTGCACATTGAAATCAATGGACTGTCTTCTTTAAAGGGAACCTGTCACATACATTATTCCCCCTTGCTGAGTTCAGCACAAGCTAGTGTCAGACCTGCTGTTCCCAGCGCTGTGTCCCTTATTCTGTAAGATGCTGGAGTTTAAGATTATTTACCCCTCAAATCTTATTTATAAGCAGGTGTTAGCCCCGCCCACCAAAGGCTAGCCCTGCCCACTGACAGTTATTCACATGTTTCTACCTATTCAAAGTAATAGGTTTATCAGTTGAGGTGGGCGGGGCTAGCCTCAGGTGGGCGGGGTTTGAAAAAAACTGACTCTTTGAATGACTCTTCTGGCTGAAAACTGCAGATTTGAGCATTAAATACACGAAAACTCCAGCATCTTACAGAATAAGGGACACAACGCTGGAAACAGCAGGTCTGACACTAGCTTGTTCTGCCCTCAGCAATGGGGGCATAATCTATGTGACAGGTTCTCTTTAACTTCTTAACGACCGGCTATAGATGTATAGGTGTGTGTCTTCTTTCTGTAGCAACGTCTTAAGATGTTACTGTAACTGCGCTATGAACGGAGCTGTAGTTAACAGCTCTGTTCCTAAAGAAGTCTCTGTAAGCTCCGCCAGAGAGCGAAGGAAGCCTTCAATCCCAGAGAATATATGTGCAGTCAGCCCTGGGGATTTAGAGTAGCCCCAGAACTGTTTATATAGTAAGCCTGCTGTCAGGTCACACTGTGAGCCGCCCTGACTTCAGCCTGTGTCAAACTGACACAGAGTGTAATGTATTAGCATACATGAATATGCTAATACATTACTTAAAAAATTTTTTTTTAAAAAAAGGAAAATAGGTTTCCCTTCCCTTAAAAAAAGTAAAAAACATAAAAGAAAAAGATAAATAATAAAAAATATTGTGCCTACATTATACACATGAAAAAAGCTAGAAATATCATGTATCCTATAGAATCAAACAGGTTATTTAGTGTGAAATGTGAATTGTGTACAAAAAAAAAAAAAAAAATTGCAGTAATTTATATGTAAACTCAAACCATGCCTCTAAAAAGTACAACAAGGCCTCATACAACTGCGTTCTTAAAAAAAAAATAAAAAAAATAATATGACTTTAGATGCAGGGAGGCAAAAACTAAAAAATGTTGCTGGTCAGTAAGTCCTTTTCAGGCCCGGAGCTTAAGAGGTTTAAGCAGGACTCTCTGTAAAAACTCTTACTGTGCCCAAAGGATGAGGATGCTGAACAGATGACCCTCTCGATAAGCGTAATATTTTTAATAGGGTTTACCAAAATAGGTTTTCAAAACCAGGGAACGCCTACCAGTAAGAAGTGATTAAGAATCAATAGTAGCACTTACTAAGTAGAAGCTCCTGAGCCTCGGTTAGAGCCGTCTTAACAGCATTATGGGCCCTGGGCATAGCACTGCAATGGGCCCTGCCCAAATACATGACACCACACTAGGTCATGCCTCTGGCCAACCCCAAGCACACTCATACTATCACACCACTTATGTCTGGACACTGCCAGCCTACAGCCTACAAGACTATTTGGCAGGGCAGGGAGCCTTTGGCTCCCTTCTCTACCATGGTTTTTAACTATTTGCACTTAAAAAACACACAAACCGGTAAATAAGCCAACCAAGGGATCCAGGGTATATTTCTTATATTCCTGGAACAAACATACACCACCTGGGGCCCCTATACTTGTGGGGCCCTCGGGCAACTGCCTAGTGTGCCCAAT
Source organism: Phyllomedusa bahiana (assembly GCA_025379985.1). NCBI lineage: Eukaryota > Metazoa > Chordata > Amphibia > Anura > Hylidae > Phyllomedusa > Phyllomedusa bahiana. The sequence continues at coordinate 45,404 of JAODAL010000959.1, forward strand.
GAAAAAGATGGCCCTGACCTCGGTGCAAACCTTGTAACAGGACCTCCCCAAATATAATGCATCGCTTGTCAGGGATATGGTGCATGGGTGTCAGAGGTGCACCAACAAGACCCTCTGCTTTGACCAGAGTATCCACAGGACTCTGCCACATACCATAATGTAGGGCGAAGGAAATTTTGGGGACCCTTCTGAACTTGGATGCAACTCTTGTACCTCCTATAGTTATAACTCGGTCACTGAGTTTGCAACAGAAGTTATTCAGGGTACCAGGATTGAAACACACTCAAGTCTAAGGCTTAGTTCACGCGGCAGATTTGGCCCCGGGGTTCGGCGCGGGTGCCGTGGCCCAAACCTGGTCCAAATCGTGCCCCAAACGCCCCCAGTTCATTACATGGTTTCCTATGGGAAACCGCTTTACTATTCACACGCCACGCATTTGTGAGAAGTCTCCTGTCAACTCTTGACAGCGAGTCTTCGGCGCGTTGTGCGCGAGGTGTCGGCGTGGGTTTCGCTGTGCTTTTCGGCGCGGGCTTAGTGCTGCCTATTCATTTGTTTGGGCGAAAACCAAACCACGCCCCAACCGCACCCGCGACCGCGCCGGAATCCGCGCCAATAAACCGCGTCGGGAGATGTTAGTTTGAGATGAGTTTTGGACGAGGTTTTGGCCGTGGCAACCGTGCTGAAACCCGCGGCCAAACCCACAGCCAAATCCGCCGTATGAACATCCCCTAAGATCACCACATACATGGAACTGTTAAAGGATAAAAATGTACTCTCGGAGGCCCTCATGTCCTTCTAGATAAGGCTGGTAGATATATAAATGTCATTCTATCTCTACAAATACATTGTTACAGAGAAATCTTTGCTCCTCCATATACATTCTTCCTCATCGCAGACGTTGAGTAATGGTCCGGCCAACTCCTTCGAGAGTCCTAAGGGGTTTTTCAGACGAGTGCGGAGACCTCATACAATATGCTCGGAGGAGTTTCCTTGTCAGATAGATTAGTCTGTTATGCCAGTATGGAGAGTAATCATTGCATATACACTGTTCTATAGTCCCACAAGACCTAAGCACTGTGCGTGACCTTAAATATACGCCGTCAATAAACGGCCATAATACTTGTCCCCGGTCATTACATCTGACACAGCTGTGCGGTGTAAATACACAAAGGAACACGAGAAAAGACACAAATCCCAGATGTGACCATGACTATAAATGTAAACGTGTAAATAGGTAAAACAAAAACCAGCCTGGGACTAAAATACTTTAAGGGATTTTTTTTTAATCCCATTTTTTTAGTAAAGGGGATGGCTTAAGTTGGTGGGTTAGCCTTTGCGAATTTCTGGCTCCCGTCAGACTCTTGATTAATGTCTTGCTCTTTGTAACAAGTAATTTGTATTGAAATGGTAATACTCATATTGTGTCAAGTGTCATACTTGCATTCTTTTTTCTATGTTATTATTGATGTACCCTTCGTCAAAAATAAAAAAAACATGTTAAAAAAAAAAAAAAAAACGTTGGTGGGTTAAACAGATTTTTGAAAGCTCAAAAATTGTGTAAATTTCTGTGCAAATTTATTCCCAATTCGAGGGTGGATTTTTTTCCACCGACTGGTGCCAGTTTTGTCATGAACTTGTAACAAACACAAACTTTGGCACATGCTGCATTTAGGCAAAAATTTGCAACTTTACTCACCAGTTTTAATAATTGGTTGGGGCTTCCTGTAATGGGGCGTTTGCAACAAATTTTGGGCGAATTTATTATTACTAAAGCCAGAAAATGGCACAAATTTCGGCACAAATCTACTCAAATGCATAGCAAGAGTATTTTTGGCAGTCATCTGGCAATTCTACCTACAGTACTCCAAAAAGAGGCTGTGATCAAATTTTAAAAAAAGGGGCTGGCTGAAGACAGAAATTGTGCAAGACAGGAATTGGGTGAAGGGCAAGGATGCTTTAGATGGGGCACTGAAATTATTTATGGAATCCCCCAAAAATAAACTATGGAAAAGCATAGTACACTTTGCTATGCCATCCAACGGGATCCTTTAAAAAATGCAACCATTCAATCGAATGCCGTATTAGCCTAGGGGTAACAGATGCCACTGCATGGCTTCCATTGAATGGATACTTCATGAGCTTTTCTTCAGCTTTTCATGCAATATCCGTTAAATGGAGGCCATTTGACCATTTAGATGCTGTGATAGACCCGATCGTGGCAATGATTAGAATATGGGGCTGCAGTCCATTGTGGCCCCGAAGTGCCCTCCCTCCCTCAAGACGCGATCATGGGGTGCCGTTCTGTTGTTACATCAACTTGGTGCTTAACAAGGGCTTCCAGGCCTGCCATAAACGCAGTGAAAACATAACTCCCGCAAACATGGCGCAAGTACATTTTTTTCACATTTTTCCCCACTTAGAATTTTTTCGCGGTTTCCAGTATATTCTATGCTATGGTCAATGACACCATTAGAAAGTAAGTCTTGTCCCACAAAATAAAAGCCCTCATGTGTCTATGTGGGTGGAAAATGAAAAAAGTTATGGCTTTTAGAAGGCGACGAGAAAAAAAAAAATTAGAGCCATATTATTATGGAGTTAAATCACAACAAAAACCATTGAAAATCATTGAATGAGCTGAGAAGATTTTCTGTGTCATGTTATCACGGTGCGTTATCTGTCAAGTTAATCTTTGCTACATCTGTATATGAGCCAATAAAAGAGCCATTCATTCACTTACAATGGAGCGTGAGCCTCTGGTGTGTCGGGACAAGAACCCAGACGTGAAGAGAAGCCAATTGTGTGGAGCTCCAGATCAGCAGTGTCGGGGACAGGTAGGTCCGGATCTGTTTTTTATTTTTTCCCACTCTGGCCCCATTTAAATTTTTTTTTTTTTTTACAAGTGGACAACCCCTTTGCACAGGGCTGCCAATAGGGCAGTACGGACAGTACTTCTGTTAGGGGCCCTAATCAAAAAGGGGCACACTGATATGTTAAGAAATAGGAACTAGTAATGGGTGGGGACCCCATTTGATTTGGCTGTATGGGGCCCTGAAACAGTTAATAGATGACTGATGGCAGCCCTGCCTTTACAGTCAGCAGCCCTGGTTCAGGAGGGCCTGGGCCATGCCTATGACTAGACACCATGAACTACTTAAACTTCCCCTGTAGTGGCCACTGCAGGACCAGTGATCAGTTGGCAGCAAATTTCTGGGAAATGGTGGTGATCGGCTGATCGCTGCATCGGTTCTCATATTACAGGGATTTTTGGGAATATTTCATTGATTGCTTATCCTTAGATTTAGATGGGAATAGGATACAGGGAGCAGTTATGTCAGACTTGTGCACTTCTAGAAATACAGAGCTGTGCTTGGTGTCCACCAGCATCCACCGTGGACTTTCGATCAGTGGGTTTGCCAGGAGCTGGTGTAAGGGTGATTTCACACGGTGCGTTTTTGATGCGTTTTTTTGGATGCATTTTTTGTGCAGGAAGGCACAGCAATTAATGCTGTACATTTCTGCACAAAAAATGCATCTAAAAAAACACATCAAAAACGCACCATGTGAAAGCACCCTAAGGATAGGCCATCAATTAACTAGTCCTAGAAAATCCCTTTAACAGGTTAATAATTCAATCCCTTTAAGTAACACTTTTTTTGAAAATCATTAAGCAGAATTTGCGTTTTGATTTCTTTACTCATCATTGGTGCCAATTTATGGAATATTCATATTTCCACTAACTGCTTTTCCAGACCGAACAACAATCAACATCATGCAGATCGCAGCCTCCTCAGGCCTAATTTAATCTTTCTTACCAAAGCAAGCAGAAAGAAATGTTTCATCGGGTGCCTTAATTACACTAAAACAGCGAACTCATTATGATTTGCTAATGAGCGCTTTGTCACATTGCAGATTTAGAAGAGTAGCTTGTCTGTTCAGATTTCTAAAATCGCTTAAAAAAATAAAATGTTAAGTTGCACTGTAGAATCTTTTAGCACAATAACCATTTGCAAATATTTAAAGGATATTTAAAGGATTAAAGGCTCATCCCCAAAAATTCAAGCAATAGTCTATTTGTGGTCAGAGTAGCCAGAGAGAAAATTCTGACACACAGGCTAGCCCAAAAGAAACAACTGAGAAACATCTAACGTTCCCAAATATGATTGATATGAGACCAACAGATAGACATGATATATATATATATATATATATATATATTGAGCAATAGATAGATAGATAGAGGATATATAACTAGAACAGACATGAGATAGATAGATACATAGATAGATAGACAGATAGATATAGGATATATAGCTAGAACAGACATGAGATGGATAGATAGATATATAGATAGATATGGGATATATAGAAAGATAGATATGGGATATATAGAAAGATAGATATGGGATAGATAGAAAGATATATATGGGATAGATAGAAAGATAGATAGAACAGACATGAGATAGACAGACAGACGGACAGATAGATAGATAGATAGAAAGGGGATAGATAGATAGATAGATAGATAGATATGGGATAGATAGATAGATAGATAGATAGATAGATAGAATGACAGAGATAGATATGGGATAGATAGATAGATATGGGATAGATAGATAGATAGATATGGGATAGATAGATAGATAGATAGATAGATAGATAGATAGATAGATAGATAGATAGATATGGGATAGATAGATAGATATGGGATAGATAGATAGATAGATAGATAGATAGATAGATAGATAGATAGATATGGGATAGATAGATATGGGATAGATAGATATGGGATAGATAGATATGGGATAGATAGATATGGGATAGATAGATATGGGATAGATAGATATGGGATAGATAGATATGGGATAGATAGATATGGAATAGATAGATATGGGATAGATAGATATGGGATAGATAGATATGGGATAGATAGATATGGGATAGATAGATATGGGATAGATAGATAGATAGATGAGATAAATAAATATTAGATAGATATGGGATAGATAGATAGATAGATAGATAGATAGATAGATATGGGATAGATAGATAGATAGATAGATATGGGATAGATAGATAGATAGATAGATAGATAGATATGGGATAGATAGATAGATAGATAGATATGGGATAGATAGATAGATAGATATGGGATAGATAGATAGATAGATAGATAGATAGATATGGGATAGATAGATAGATAGATAGATATGGGATAGATAGAATGACAGAAAGATAGATATGGGATAGATAGCAAGATAGATATGGGATAGATAGATAGATATGGGATAGATAGATGAGATAAATAGATATGAGATAGATATGGGATAGATAGAAAGATAGATAGGTATGGGATAGATATGGGATAGATATGGGATAGATATGGGATAGATAGATAGGTATGGGATAGATAGAATGACAGATAGATAGGAGATAGATAGATATGAGATAGATATGGGATAGATAGATATGGGATAGATAGATAGATATGGGATAGATAGATAGATAGATAGATATGGGATAGATAGATAGGAGATAGATAGATAGGAGATAGATAGATAGGAGATAGATAGATAGGAGATAGATAGATAGGAGATAGATAGATAGGAGATAGATAGATAGGAGATAGATAGATAGGAGATAGATAGATATATAGATAGATAGATTTAGGATAGATAGATATGGGATAGATAGATAGAGATAGATAGATATGGGATAGCTAGATATATAGTTAGATAGATAGATAGGGGATAGATAGATAGATAGATAGATAGGATATAGATAGATAGATAGATAGATAGATAGATAGATAGATAGATAGATTTAGGATAGATAGATATGAGATAGATAGACATGAGATAGACAGATTTGAAGATATATGGATATAATAGATAAATAGAAAGAGAAAAATAAGAGGAAATCTGCATTGTTCTTTTACACGTTTTCATCTTCAGATAATCATTAGCAAGAAAAAAAACATATTAGCTGAGGAACACACAAAAATCAATAGAGCCCTGTGGCTTCCTTCTCATCCTCTTACCAAAGTCAGCCAGCTTCAGCTCCCCTGTATCGCTTATGAGCAGGTTCTGTGGTTTCAGGTCTCTGTGCAATATATGGCCTTGGTGAATGTAGGACAGTCCTCGCAGCAACTGAAATAAGAATAACTGCAAGAGAAAGAAAGTGGAACAATTTATAAATCTTCTAATTTTACAATAACATATATAACTTTATGGAGTACTACCCTGTTTCCCCTAAAATAAGACAGTGTCTTATATTAATTGTTGCTCCTAAAGACGAGCTAAGACTTATTTTTAGAGGATGGTTTTTTTTCTATGAACAATAATTCACATTTATTGTTGAACATCAACATGTATTAATCTACTGTAGTGATTTCATCACAAACATCAGCAGAAGCAGCCAAACTCTGGATTGCATCAAAAAAATGCACCATGTCTTATTTTCGGGGGATGTCTTATTTTCGGGGGATGTCTTATTTTCGGGGGTGTCTTATTTTCGGGGGAAACAGGGTACATACATAATAAATAATACTATGAACTGCAAAGTCAAGTAACCAGCACAAGGGCGGAAGTGAAACGCGTAGCTTTTACCTCCTGACACTCTACTATGGAGTATGTCTAGTGATCTTTCATTTACTTTAATGTAGCTCTAGTGTCATTTGTAATTAGAGCACACATTCTATTATAATCAGAGCTCCTGTCATCTCCTAAACTTGTTCGTTTCATCCAAATAAATATTTGATATATATTATTCCGGTGTGGACCCACAGTGCGGGGACCCTCGGTGGTGGAGAGTGGCAGCTTGTTGTACCATTGTTGCACAATCACCCCAGGTGAGCAAGAACAGTAATTTTCTGCTGAACATTTCCAAGTGAATTTACTACACAAAGTCAACTTTTCCTTTTTTCCCCCATTCCTATTTTTAAGTTTTTCCAGCACTACCTGTGTGTACATTGGTTTATAGGATTTAGAGCTGGATTTCTGAGTAAATCCTGATAGGACTCCTTAAAGGGGTTGTCTCACTACAAGGATTGCTGCTTTTTAAGTTAAAGATCTTGCAAAAACAAGTCACTTTGCAATATGTGTCCATTAACAGTGTCCTACCTATTCCTTAGATTTTCCCCTCTTGTATGGGCTGCATCAGCTCCTCAGGTTGCTATAGCAACAGACTTGTTCGATCTCTCCCGATAGACTGCCAGCATTGGTTACTATAGCTACAGACCTGGCTTCTACTGCAGCTTAGTGGAAGCCAGTCAACACGCCCCTGAATTCAAAATGAAACAAAGAAAACAGGACTGAGGTGAGAGGAATCAATGTAGTGAGACAACCCCTTTAAGAGACAGTGAGAGTCATGCCTATTGTGCCCACTTACAGTGATTGACAGATTCCTTGCGCCACTGTGTGTACAAAGCAAATCTCCTCGCCGCTCCTCTCCTCTAACATATAACCCTATATCACAGAGCTCAGCTCCTCTCCCTCTATCATATAACCTATATATCACAGAGCTCAGCTCCTCTCCCTCTATCATATAACCCTATATATCCCAGAGGTCAGCTCCGCTCCATCATATAACTGTATATATCACAAAGCTCAGCTTCTCTCCTCTAATCACATAACCCTATATATCACAGAGCTCAGCTTCTCTCCTCTAATCACATAACCCTATATATCACAGAGCTCAGCTTCTCTCCTCTATCATATAACTCTATATATCACAGAGCTCAGCTCCTCTCCCTCTATCATATAACTCTATATATCACAGAGCTCAGCTCCTCTATCTATTTAACCCTATATATCACACAGAGTTCAGCTCCTCTCCTCTATCATATAACCCTATATATCACAGGGCTCAGCATCTCTCCCTCTACCACACTATACTTTCAGATAAAGCAGCATAAACCACCTGACAGGTTTCCTTTAAGGGGGTTGAGCTACTATAGGCTTAGATCACACATCCACAGGACAGGTGATAAATATCTGATAGGTGCATCCTTGGTAGAGGAAGTAATGCAGCAAAAGAGACAGTAAGGGTATGTTCACACGTCTTATTTTTTAGCATAATTGCGCTTGTATTTCACCACCTATTGCGCTTAATACGCGGCGAAATGTGCGCCGCAATTACGGTAATCCATAGCTCTCATAGAGAACTATGGATTACGTGTCGTCTCCCCGCGCGTACAATACGATTGTATTGTATGCGCGCGGGGGGAAGGTGGGGGGGGGATTGGCATGTCAATTGTTAGCGGCCAAAAAGCGCCGCTGACAATGCATGTCTATGGGGAGCCACCCTCCCCTTGTGCTTTTGGAATCAGAGCGTGGTTCCAAAACACCTGGTGTATTGCGGCGCGTACTATACGCGCTGCAATAAGTCATGTGAACATAGCCTAAAGGCATGTACAGTTATGTACTGTAGCTGTAGGTTAGGGCCCCAAAAATGTACAATAATATACTTTTCTACAAGATTTAGAGAAACACAAGCCCTAAGAAGGGCTGTGAAGGGTCATGTGTCTCCCCTTCCTCAGGCTATTTATTTCTCTGCATGTACAATGTAGAAACATTGTGGTGCTGTAATATTTGTGCCCACATGGATCACTGGCTTAACACAGTTTTGAAAATAACAGGAAATATTCAGTTTTTCATTCAATTCCGTTTGCATTGTAATACGCATTCATATCACAGCCACTTAAATGACAGGAAACATTTCTTTCCTTTAAAGAGGAAAACTTGCTCACCCCCCCCCCCCCTCAATGACGAATAGAGATACAAGAAACAGGCAAACCTAACACGTTAATGTCCATATGAACAGAGGAATTCTTATCTCTATATAATTAAAGGGGTCCCCCATGTTAGAGCCCATATCATGGCTGCTCTCTGCAAAGATGGTGCCATGCCTGTCCATACATTGTGTGTGGTATTGCAGCTCAGCCCAAGTCACTTCAATGGAGACAAGCTGCAATACCAGATACAACCAGATGTGGCGCTTTTTCTGAAAGAAAACAGTCAAGTTTTATTAAAGGGAGTAGCTGAGAATTTAAAGGGGTTGTCTCACTACATTGATTCCTCTTACCTCAGTCCTGTTTTCTTGGTTTCACTTTGAATTCAGGGGCTTGTTTACTGGCTTCTACTAGGCTGCAGTAGAAGCCAGGTCTGTAGCTATAGAAACCAGCACTGGCAGCCTATCAGGGGAGATCGAACAGGTCTGTAGCTATAGCGACCTGAGGAGCTGATGCGGCCCATTCTCAGACTAGGTAGGACATTGTTAATGGACACATATTGCAAAGTGACTTGTTTTTGCATGATTCTTAACATAAAAAGCAGCAATCCTTGTACTGAGACAACCCCTTTAAAGATTTCATATAACACTATAAACACCATCTATAGGGAAAAATAAAGACATTCCACTACCTTTATGTGTTTCTTTTCTTTTGCCTCCTTATTCATTTATTATAAGATCGACTTTTTGCAGTGAAATTTCTTGCTTGTGGGAGTGTCAGTAGTTCTTTAGCATCTCTTTCCTACAACTCCCAGACTGCATTGCAATCTAGGATTTCCTTCCACAGTCATCACTGTTAGGGTGTATGTGAGATTAGGGTATAATTCCCCCAGCTCTGTACTTGCTATCATGACAATGATGATAGTTAGGACTCATGAATCACTGTGTAAACTGTACAGAGTTGCAGTCATCATTTTTATAATAGCAGTACACAACTCCCCAGCACTGAACTGCTGTCCTCCGCTCCCATAACTGTTATTAAAGGGGTTGTCTCGCTAAAAAGATTAGCTTTCAACATGTTTGGAACACAAAATAAAGATGTTTTCCAAATATATTGCGTTGTTCTTTTTTTTTTTTTTGTTAAGGAGCTACAATTGATTTTATCACCTTCTGTGCTCTCTCTGGTTCCCCAAGTGAACAAACTGTGTACTTCTTCCCCCTGCTGTTTGTTCTATCTGATAGCAGGGAGTGATGTCATCACACAGGTCTCAGCAGCACAGAACTCCGGACAGTGAGAGCTTGTTTGTTATCTGATCTTTCAGACAATAGACCGTAATTACTGCTGTTTACTTAAACTCAGAAGCTTCCCTGGTCCTGACAGCATGAGATTTATCTAATTAGCAGAAGTCTAAATACACAGAGCTCATATGGTAATTACAGACAGCTTGACCAGGAAGTGACTGAGCAAAGCAGCATTATTTCATTCATGCATCCTATGAAAATTTGAGATGAGGCAACCCCTTTAAGCCCTGTCAGCAGAAATCAAAGATAAACAGTTCCCCCCTCCCCGGTGATTACCCTTATGTAATTACTTCTGTTCACTTTCAAACTACAGGCTGGCAGGACTGAATGCAGCCAGATCGTTCTCTGCTCAGGTCACACCCACTACAGGGGAGTGTTCCTGAGCTGAGTCTGGCTTCAAAGAACACCTACTGAGTGATGACAAAATGTTCACTGAGGTCATCTGATCAATGAACGTCAGGTGGTTTGCAGGAGGTAGAGAAGAACGAAGAACAGAACGTTTTGCCTGCTTCTGCACAGCATGACAGGTAAATAATTTTAAATAAGTATTATAAAATAACAAAGTTTAATATAATACAGTTGTGAGCCCTACAACAAATAAAAGATCGTGCCGGAGAAACCTATTTTAAAAACTTAAATAACCTCTTTAATCATAGCCAGGGTCTGAACAAAGTTGGTGGAATGACTATACAGAAAATCTAGCGAGATCATGCTCCCGCTAATAGGGTAGAAAAAAATTAAAAGGTTGTCCTATAAAAAAGGATGTACTATTTTGAAAACCCATCTTCATATCTCAAATTGGGGAACCCTGGATTAATAAATGGTGTGGTCTGTTCAGGATTTGATAAACTAAGCCTTGCAATATGATTGGAAGTAAGGCCAAACCAAACACTCATTGGAAGACAGCTGTTTCAGGGTGCTTGTCCCTCATTATTACAGAGTACATGTAGAGTACTGGATGGCTGGGTGAGAGGCTCTGGATATACAGTTGAAACCAGAAGTTTACATACACTTTATAAAAAGACACGTATGCATGTTTTTCTCACTTTCTCTAAATTCATTGCTTTGTTGATTTTGTTTTGGTCAGGAGATGAGGAAGATTTTATTTTCTCTTAGAGCACAGAAGTTTCTCTGGTCTTCTCCACCTCCCTCTACTCTCTCTCATTGCTCTAAACTGCCATCACTCATTCACTTCATCCATGGTGAGTCACCTCCTGTAGCATCCTATCTTTAGTAACCGACCTTGAAAGCTTCTCATTTAGCTAAGTAGACACTGTATAGAGCTCTGCAGCCTGGTTTAATATACTTTATAAATGTCTTCCAAGTGTTGTTAGTGTAACAGGAATAGCCAGGAACCAGGGGTGTAGCTATAGGAAGTGCAGGGGTAGTGATAACTATCGGGCCCTGGGGTTTTAGGGGGCCCTCTATTGCATAAGGAGATACCAATATTCTAAGTGGCCCTGTTATGGATTTTGTACTGGGGCCCTGGAGCTTTAAGTCAAGCCTCTGCTACGAACAGCAGAGCTGATGTGCCAATCAATGCTATAGACCCACCTACAGTCTGATCAGGAAGTGTGAGTCTAAAGCTGCCTGTGGCACTGAAACTGGATGGTGAAAAAACTCTTTTAAGTAAATATATAGCAGGAAGAACAAGCTGTGATCTCTTCAGTCCATACTGATGCAACAGAGGTCTCCATAGACTAGCTGTATGAGAAACAGGCAACTTCTTGTGATAAAAAAAAACAAAAAAAACATGGGGGACTGTTCTACAGGAACCTACGATATATTAAGATATGTGCCGTGTGCTCCGAGAAAACCTTGCAGAAAACATTTAGCAGCACAAGGAGATAGAATTGAAGCAATCAATCTTAAGGCTGTAGGTAACAAGTCCCCTGGCTATCATGCATTCATACCGGCACAGGCAAGTATGTTGTGAATATTTTACTTCCTCTGCACATCCGAGGATAAAGCCGGGGATGTGTGATTAAATACTTCTGCAGTCGCTTGCTTTGGCCCTCACACTATAATTATTACATTAGAGACGGCAGTATAGCTGAACTATTTATTTTTTGTAATGCTTTAGAATGTGCGGTATTCTATAGAGAGATTTAACGGGGTTGTCTCGCCACAAGGATTGCTTTTTATGTTAAAGATCTTGCAAAAACAAGTCACTTTGCAATATGTGTCCATTAACAGTGTCCTACCTATTCCTAGATATCCCCTCTTGTATGGGCTGCATCAGCTCCTCAGGTCGCTATAGCTTCAGACCTGTTTGATCTCTCCGGATAGGCTGCCAGCACTGGTTGCTATAGCTACAGACCTGTTTGATCTTTCCTGATAGGCTGTCAGCACTGGTTCCTATAGCTACAGACCTGGCTTCTACTGCAGCCTAGTAGAAGCTAGTAAACATGTCCCTGAATTCAAAGTGAAACCAAAAAAACAGGACTGAGGTGAGATGAATCACAACCCCTTTAACTGCACTGTACAGTTTTTAGCTACTTTGGGCTCATGCTCACAGCAGTTGGACAGCTTTGTCAAATTATGTCCATATAACTCCCTGCAGAGTCTTAACCATACTGAACTCTCCCTGATCGTCAGGGAGACTCCCTGAAAAGGGAGAGTCCTCCCGGTCTCCCTGAAGAGTTGGTAAGTCTCCCGCTATGGTAGGTTTGCCACCAATCTGGTAGACCCCCGGCAGGGACGGTTTTACTGCCAGGGGGCCAGTTCCGGTATTTTATTTGTACCGACCATATCAAGTACTGGTAACTTTTAGATTACACTCTTGGGCAGCCTATTAGGGGATGTTCACATGCCTTATTTAGATGCTGTTTGGACACTGATTCTTCAGCGCCTAAAACAGTATAAAAACCTTTTCATGAAACGCGCTTCTTCAAAAGAGGTTTTTGATGATGTTTTGGACGAGGTTTCCATCCATACAAATTAATAGCCAGAGCAAAAACCGTGCCGAAAAATGTTCTGAATACTATATACACTAGTGCAGCATATCTGGCTGAAAAGGGGCCAAACATAGTCACAAGTTGTCAATATTTGGTCGGTTTTAGCCTATGTGGCAGCTAAACCACTTTATACATCTGAGCACTTTCTTACTGGCTGTGGGTTGCTCTTTCTATAGTGGTGGTGCCAGGGTAAAGCATCATGAGAGGCCGCCCTGACACCACTTGGTGCAGAGGGACCACATTGTAGCTCGGCTCTGAAGGAAAGCTGATTGATGTGCTGTCACCCAGCTTGGATGCTGGTTAGGAGATCCAATGTCCAGTAAAGCTGAAGGATACCACATCCCTTATCAGCTTCCTCCAAAGCTGTTACATGGTGTGACAAGGGGGTGTGGCTTTGTGCAAAAGAGGGCATGTCATGCAAAATAGAGGGTGTGGCCCACTCAAAACATCAAGATGGCAAACTGCAATTTAAAATCTCCCTGAAGGCCACTTCCAAAAGTTGGCAAGTATGGTCTTAACTCCAGCAACAGTTTGTTTATTTAACGTAATGACAAGCTTTCACTCTTTATAGCTCCGTAGCTTTGTGTACTACAGTTTATACATCTCCTGCAATCATGTGATTTTAACGGAAATAATTCAGAATAGCAGAGCTGATATTTCAATCACTGCTATACAACCACCCACAGCCTGACCAGGAAGTGCGAGTCCAAAGTTGCCTGTGGCTCTGCGAAACTGCATGGTGAGAAATCCCTTTAAAGGGGTATTTAGATCTTGCAAGGTGGTGGCAAATTGCTAAGATATCCCACTATGTTGTAGTAGAGGTCCGACCTCTGGGACCCCCACTAATGCTGACAATGATGGGGCCACAGCTCTAGTTTATTGCTGGATCCTTTTCGCTATTTTTTTTCCTGCAGAGCGGCGCTATGGTCATCTGCTGTGCAGGGCTCTGCAGCACGACCCCATTGATGTGTACTGATTTCCTTGCACAATGGGTGGACCAAAGAGACACTGTTCCCTCCATTTTCAGGATCTTAGCGGTCCTAAAACAGTGGGGACGCAGAGCTAAATCAATGCTGTGGCCCCTTCAGGATTGTTGGGTTTCCCAGAGATTGGAACCACCACTAATCAAAGTGATGGCATAAATTGAATGCTTTCAAATTCCTCAATTCTGGTGTGGTCACCAGAAATACCCCCCAAGCAGACAATTCCTGGTCCAGAGGTCTTACACGTGGCAGCCATAACATGTACTTATTTTGCTGCTTTATTACTTTTTTTTTATTACAACAACATCTTCAATAAAGCTAAAATCATATTGGTTGCTGGGATTAATTACACTGCAACAGAGTCCATAACCCTCATCCCAGGCCCGTGTGCGGCATCGATCCTGTGCCATAAATCATCGTCCGCTAACTCATTTAGTCTGGTAATATGAAGTGTCAGTCATATCCAGCTGTGTGTTCCCCTCATTGATCCATACATTGTGGGAGACCTATAGATAGAACCGGGTTATGAAGCACTGCAGCCCGGCCCGATAATATGAGAACGGGGAAAAGAGGCGAAACAAACCACAAGGAATAGGTTCTTGCTTGTGGCAATCCAGATTGATCATCAATACTCATATGCTCAGAGCCCCTTAGAGACAGGTAGCCGGAAAATTTCATTTTCATATAAAAATCCTTCTATTTATTAACCTCCAAAAAATCAAAACCTCAAAAAGTCGGCAACACTTTGTAGAGATGTTCTGTAGGAATGACAATACTGTATGGTCTTTGCCTTGTAGACCTTGCAGTTGTCGCCTCCATGTCGCAATGTCTTCCATACTAGAAGTAAAGCTTCATAAATAGGCAACACAACGAGCAAAAAATAAAAAACCTATTTCGCATATACAGTGCCTTGCGAAAGTATTCGGCCCCCATGAACTTTTCAATCACTGCAAATCTACCAAGACCCGGCCGCCCCTCTAAATTTTCCATCCAAAAAAGGAAAAACTGCAGAGTGCAGCCAAGGGGCCCAGATCCCCGGATGAACGCAGAGATCGCAGCTGAGGGGGGGAGAGACTGCCCATGGGACAACAATCAGTCGTAACTGCAAAATCGGCCTTTAAATGGAAGAGGGGCAAGAAAACCCATTCCCAAAAAGCGGTTTATAGTTTGCCACAAGCCTCCGGGGAACACCAAAAAAGTGGAAAAGGGCCTGCTCGAAAAAACCAAAACCCAACTTTTTGGCCCAAGCAAAACGAATTTATTTTAAAAAGCAACACAGCTATCCCCCTAACCCACCATCCCCACTGCACCATGGGGGGGGCGCATCAGGTTCGGCCCTTTTTTTTCAGCAGGGACAGAGAAGGGGAAAATTGATTGGAAAGGGATGGACCAAAATACAGGAAAAAACGTTGGAGTCTGAAAAAGCCCTTTAGACTGGGACGGAGATTTATCTTCCAACAAAAAATGACCCAAAACATAAAGCAAATCTAAAAGGGAATTCCCAAAAACCGCTCCGGGTTTTTTTAGAATGGCCAATCACATCCAAGCGAATCCAATGGAGAACTTAAAGAGCAAAAACCCCTGCTTTTCCCAAAAACGCTCTCCATCCAACCCTCACTGACCCCACTGCTCCCAAACACCCCATCCAACCCACGACTCCGCTCTCACAAACGCTCTCCATCCAACCTCACTGACCCCACTGCCAAAAACGCTCCCCAAACCAAACCCCACGACTCCAGCGCTCACAAAGCTCTCCATCCAACCTCACGGCTCCACTGCTCACAAACGCTCTCCATCCAACCTCACGAGCACCAGCGTTCACAAACGCTCTCCACCCAAACCTCACGACTCCACGTCACAAACCCTCCATCCAACCTCACGACTCCACTGCTCAAAAACCCCCACCAACCCACAGCTCCAAAGGCTCACAAACGTCTCCACCAACCTCACTGAGCTCCACTTTTCACAAACGCCTCCACCCAAACCCTCCTGAGCTCCACGCTCAAAAACGCTCTCCATCCCAACCTCACGACTCCAGCGCTCACAAACGCTCTCCATCAACCTCACTGACTCCACGTTCCAATTGCTCTCCATCCCCCCCACTGACTCCAGCGTTCACAATTCCCTTTCCATCCAACCTCACGAGCCCACTGCTCACAAACCTCCACCAACCTCACTAGCCCAGCTGTTCACAAACGCTCTCCACCCAAACCTACGACCCTCCAGCTGTTCAAAAACCCTTCCCCCAAAACCCACTGAGCCCAGCTGTTCAAAAAACCTCTCCATCCAACCCACGAGCTCCAGCTACTCACAAAGCTCTCCACCCAAACCCTCACTGAGCCCAGTTTGGGGCCCAAAGGAAAAGGGGGCAAAAAATTTCATCTCTCAAATGCAAAACTGATAGAGACATCCCCCAAGCGACGCAGCTGTAATCGCAGCAAAAGGTCGCACAAAGAAATTTATTTAAGGGGGGCCAAAAATTTGCACGCCCCACTTTTCAGTTTTTTTTTTTTTACAAAAGTTTGAAAAATCCAATAAATTTTGTTCCACTTCACAATTGTGTCACACTTGTTGTCGATTCTTCGCAAAAAATTGTAATTTTACATATTTATGTTTGAAGCCTGAAATGTGGCAAAAGGTTGAAAAGTTCAAGGGGGCCGAATACTTCCACAAGGCACTATAGCGGTTACAATGGCAACGTCCATAATATGTCCGACACGGTTTTCAACAGTAGGATCCAACAGAAAATGTACTTATCATCTGGACGTACTCATATGCTGATTCTTTTGCTCATTGTGTTGCACCTTCATAAAGATGGAATCTTTGCGTACCTCAAACTAACTTTATGAGAAAAACAGATAGAGTCCACCTGGGCAATAAGGTCTTTACCCTTGGTTGTCACGGAGAGGTGGGGAGTATTCACCGCAAATGAATGTAGACAAAACGGCACTGAAAAGTGCCACTGCAGCAACCAGAGAAGAGACTATCACTTCAAATTCAATCCCATATCAAATAATGTTAAAAAAAGGCAACTAGCTCCCAGACAGCTGGTAGTGAACAGGTTATTAAAATAAGTCGTGCAGTTTTTTCTTTAGCATCTAATTGTTCCCCTAATCAGAGGGGTTGTGTGAGCTGCTGCTCAGCAATTAGCTGCAACCGTTAATTTTTCCGTACGGCGCGCGTACAGTACCCTGCCTTTTCGGGATTTCGTGCTAAGCGCGTATCTCCACTTCGCGGGGGGGGGGGGGAGGTGGAAGCCCGCCGGCCCCATTGACATTCATTACTCCATTCATTTATCTCCCCAACGCTACACTACTGACTCGTATTTTACAGCGGGCGGAAAGGAGGCGATAATCCATTAATGCTCTATGAGAATTATGGATTACTGTAATTGCGGCAGTGCCATCTTGCCTTATTAGAGCGCAAATTGAGTGCGAATTTGGCCGCCGAAATGACCCGTTGAACCTACCCTTCCTCGATAGTGTCATTATGATTGGGATTGCATTTAAAGTGATCGTATGTTCTTCTCTGGTTGCTGGAGTGGCATTTTTAGTGCCGTTTTGTCTTCAAAACTAAATTTTGTGTGACGTGGCTTTCTATACAAGAACTCAGATGATATTTGGGGTCTGATGAACGAGTCTTCCAACAGTGCACTATTTTTTCTACAATTTCTCCCGATGCTCGGACTCCCTTAGCTAATAATCACAAATTAAAGAATGAATCAGTCTGTAGCCGGTGGATACAATCCATACTCACTGCTATTTTTATCTCATTGTATAATGCCAACATATAACGCAGTGCTATAGAGAGATGCTTTTTTTTGGAACTGTATAATGTATATATACCGTCTGCACAGTGAACGTCCACCCCCCCCCCCCCCGCGTTCAAGGTAATATAATCCAGCCAATCCACAGGTCACAACACAATCACTGTGCAGCCGGTATATATGGGAGGTGAGTAAGCTTCTTTTTTGATAATTATGCCCCATATGACAAACAAGCTTCTCTAAGTTCTGCAACACCCCTTTAAGTGTGTGTGTGTGTTGGGGGGGGGGAAAGATATCATGTAATTTTCTCCCTGCACAGTGGATGTTAACTATTAATCAATGAGATTAGCCTAACTTCTATGCTATTAGTCTTTCTAGATTGTGTATGCCTAGAATTCTGACATACATTGCAATCATATCAAATATTTTAGCAATTAATGCAGAAATCCAGAAAATTTCCAAAGGTTCATTTACTTTTTCTTGCAAATTTTCTGTGTACGGAGCTGTTTAGGGGCTTGTTTTTTGCGGGATGAGTTGACATTTTTATTGGTATCATTTTTGGGCGACAAGACTTTTAATCGTTTTAAAATCTGTTATTTTGGAAGCAGGGTGAAGAAAATAAACTGCAATCCTAGTAGTGTTTTTATTTCTTAACAAGCGCTCACCGTCGCAGATCCGTGATAAAGTTAGCTTTTACTCTCTTGGGTCGATACGATTACGCGATACCCTACTTTATATAGTACTTTTAATTTGGAAAGCAACTTATAAAAAAAAATAAAGTGTTTTGTATCTGTTTCAAATAATAATTTTATGCATCCTGTCTCTAAGCCATAACTTATTTTATATTTTCCGATACAGAGGACGGTAAGGAACTTTATTTTGCTGGGATGGAACTGACTTTTTAATGGTACAGACTTTGGCTTTATATTAGTTATTGATCGCTTTTTAATTCATATTTTGTTTTTCTGCAGGAGTACAAAAATTGCAATTCTGTTACGTTTTTGTTTTTGTTTTTATGTGCGTCCCCGTACGGTTTAATTACCATGACATATTTCTAGGGTGGGCGATTACAGCACGCGGCGATACCAAATTCTGGTACTGTAATTTAATCTTGATCTTTTTTGGGGTGATTGGAGTTTGTAAAGCGGAAAAGGCAGTGCACTAGTTTCATTTTATTTTTTGTGTTTTGTGTTTTACTTTTATTTTACTTTTCAACATTTTTTTATTACTGTCTCCCGCATGATGATTTGTAACAGCAAAATCCTCACGCGGGTGAAACAGCAAATACATTTAGATTGCTGCTGAAGATCGATCTGTCACACGTTTACTGCACGTGCATAGGTCGCAATGGCAACTAGTGACCACCAACCCACAATGCATTGCGTGGCATGGTGCACATCACCAACTCCCCGGATCATTCAGAAAGCATCCGGAAGTCCGGTAAGGGGATTGTAGCGGCGCGGGCAGCCACTACTGCGCTGATTGTAGGCAGGGGTGAGCTCCCTACCTCCGCCTGCGGCTTCCTTATTGCGGCCATGACATGGCTGCGTAATGAGATGCGTTTTTACACCGCCGCGCCAGGAGCACACAACCGCCGGGAGCTGAATGGGGCTGCAAGCCAGCGGTATTTACCGCTGGACCTATTTTTGCGACGCGCGTGGCTCGCCCGCCACCCGCGCGTTCGCCAGTGTCGAATTGCAATATGTCCATTTGCGGGAAGTCACTTCCCGGCTAGAGGCGTATGCTTACGCCCCATGTCGTGAAAGGGGTTAAAGGGGGATGTCTCACTACAATATTCTGCTTTTTATGTTATAAGATCGGCAGAAACAAGTCACTTGTAATATGTTCCAGTAACAGTGTCCTACCTATTTCTAGATATCCCCTCTTGAAGGGGCTTGTCACCAGCTCCTCATCCTATACTACAGACCCTGTTAATCGCTCCTGATAGGGCCGCGCCAGCGCGGTTGCTATAGCTACAGACCTGGTGTCCTCAGCAGCTCCTCACTGCAGGCCAGTAGTAGCCAGTAAACACTGAATTCAAAAATAAACTGAGAAAACAGGACTGAGGTGAGATGAATAAATGGAGTGAGACAACCCCTTAAAGGGGGATTTATGACTAGAACTTCAAGGGGGAAATCACTTATTTTTTCTCCCTTAACTATAAATTAGTTGACTTAGCATGCTTAAAGGGGTTTTACCACAAAGTAAAATTGATGTAGGAAGCTTGAAAATTAAATAGTAAACATTTTCATTATTCAACATTATAAAAATTCTGTATCATTTTTGCTTTAGCTGCTATCTTAGTGACCCATAATGTACAGCTCGTCTCCAGGGGATACGACCAGTGATGAGAGCTCCTCAGTCCTGGCCACACATGCTCAGATATCACCTCTCCTCTCAGGCAGCTACTGTCAGTCTCTTCCCTTCTGAGTAATCACACACACTCACTGCTGAGTGAGTGTTCAAACCCCAGGTGCTGTCATTCTACCCTTGTCCTGTGTACTACTTAGTAATTAGTCAAACAGTGCAAATAAATAAAAAGAAAAAAGAAACCTCAATCAGGTGTGTGCATTAAGGAAAAAAAATCCACGTTTGACTCCTGCAGGGACTACTGAAAGTGCTAACCACTCAACTACATTGTAGCTACTCACAGTTCTTTACATAAACAGAACTTTGTTTTACTAGAGTGAGAACACTGTGGGGAAAGGCATGGTGATACGCAGTTCAAATAAATTATACATGCACCATTTTGAACAAACTAAAAGCTTAAGCTGGACAAATCAGGCATGAAATGCCGTTGTGGCAAAACCCCTTTAATCAATGAAATTATCAGCACTTGCATGTTATTAATTTTCTTACATTGTGATTGCCTATGATTCTGACTTACATAACAGACTAAGGGTCACATGTATGAAAACAGTCTAGGTCTAAAACTCATCTTCATTGGTTGCTATGGGCAACAAAGTGAGTTTTAGACCTAGACAGTGTGGCCCTAAGGCCCCATTCACACGACGGATTTGGCCGCGGGTTTCGCCGTGGCTGTCGCCGCGGTTCCCGCGGCCAAATCCTCGTCGGGCCGCGCCGCAAACTCGCGTCTCCCGACGCGGGTCTGCGGCGCGGGCGTGGCCTCGCCGTGGGAGGGGCGTGGTTTGGGGCGCGACTTGCGCCGAGGACTTGCCCCCATGCAAATTAAGAGCAGGGGGCAAGCCGCGGCGCTAGCCGCATCCCAGCCGCGCACCACCCGCGGAGCTGCCCGCGGCGAGCACTCCTGTCAAGAAATGACAGGAGAGTTCTTCACACGTGCGGGTCTGGCCGCGGCCCCGGAGCCACGGTGAAACCCACGGCGTGTGAATATTAACGCGGTTTCCCAAAGGAAACCATGTTAATAATCTAGGCACGATTTGGCCGTGGTTATGGCCGCGGAAACCTCGTCGGAACCCGCGGCCATAACCGCGGCCAAATCCGTCGTGTGAACAGGGCCTAAGGGCATGTTCACACGGCGTTTTTGGACGAGGTTTTCGGAGCGTTTCCTCGGCCAAAACCTCGTCCAATCCACATCAAAACCTCGCCTGAAACACGCTTCTTCAGACGACGTTTTTGACGAGGCTTTGATCAGGTTTTGATCAGGTTTTGGATGAGGTTTTCGACGAGGTTTTCACCCATACAAATGAACAGCCAGAACAAAAACCGCGCCTACAACGCGCTTCAAGAATTGACATGACACTTCTTTTTCATTGCATCCAAAGAAGCGTGTAAAAACCTCGTCGTGCGTGAACTACAACGAGGTTTTACATAGGAATCAATTAAATGAACTGGGGGCGTTTTGGACGAGATTTTGGGCAAGGAAACGCTCCGAAAACCTCATCCATAACCGCCGTGTGAACGGGGCCTAAATCTTTTAGCACACAAGGTTCATTTACTTTTTCTTATAACTTTACTCTGAAAAATTCCAAATTTACTTATCATTATGTTTTTAGCGTATGGGAGGTATCCATTCAGCCTCATGCAGATGCTACCCTTGATTGGGCTTTAATCTAGGACCCCTACACAGCAATGATAACCATTGAGCTATCTGGCTACCATTCATTTATAAAATGATTGTAGTTGGTAGGAAAGGCAGGCAGATATTTACATCTCCAAAACGACCACATTGGTAGTCTTAGGCCTTGTCCCCATGGCATGGTTTTTCAGCCGGTTCTCGGTTTTGAAAACCGGCTGCAAACCGGCTGAAAAACCTTTACACGGACCTTAATGGAAAATCCGTGCAGTGGGTTTTCCGCCCAGCGGTTTTTCAGACAGACGGAATATGAACATGTCTATGTGAAGGGGGAGGGCTTTTCTCCTCAAACCGCGGAGAAAAGCCGCCCCCCGGCGGCCGTAGGCACAGCACGAAAACAGGACAAATACCGGTCAGATAAACCAACCAGCATTTGTCCTGTGCCATGTAAATGGGCCTTTAGGTCATACTTGACAACTCTCCCGCTGTTGGCAGGGGGGTCCCGCTATTTGGGGTCCCCCCCCCCGCCCTCCCGACAGAGTTGGCATTCCTCCCGCCGCCAGCAGGCAGCGGGGGTCCTTTAAATGACCGCGGCGCCAAAGTAGCGCTAGTGCGCTACTCTTGTGCCGCCGGGCCGCACCTACAGGCGGGTGAAGCGGCCGCAGCGGCCGCTTCACCTGCCCGGAGTCTCGCTGTGCAGGGAGGAGGCAGGAGGGATCGCTCCCTCCTCCCTTCTCCCCCTGTATGTACATACAGGTCAGCGGCGCAGGGGAAGTGACGCGCGGCTGCACTCACTTCCCCTGTGACGCTGAGTCGGTCGGAGCTGGCCGCGCTGCAGGAGCCTGGTCAGGTAAGTGACTTTTATTATTTTATTTTTATTAGCTTTAGGGGGCAACTACCTGGCTACAATGGGGGCATCTACCTAACAACAATGGGGGCACCTACCTGTCAACAGAGGGGGCACTACCTGGCAAACAATGGGGGCATCTACCTGGCAAACAATGGGGGGGCACTACCTGGCTAACAATGGGGGCACTACCTGGCTACAATGGGGGGCACTACCTGGCAACAGAGGGGGCATCTACCTGGCAACAGAGGGGGCACTACCTGGCTAACAATGGGGGCATCTACCTGGCTAACAATGGGTGCACTACCTGGCTAACAATGGGGGCATCTACCTGGCTAACAAGGGGGGCACTACCTGGCTAACAATGGGGGCACTACCTGGCTAACAATGGGGGAACTACCTGGCTAACAATGGGGCATCTACCTGGCAACAGAGGGGGCACTACCTGGCTAACAATGGGGGCATCTACCTGGCAACTGAGGGGGCATCTACCTGGCTAACAATGGGGGCATCTACCTGGCTAACAATGGGGGCATCTACCTGGCTAACAATGGGGGAATCTACCTGGCTTAACAAATGGGGCATCTACCTGGCTAACAAAGGGGGCATTTACCTGGCTAACAAAGGGGGCATCTACCTGGCTAACAATGGGGGCATCTACCTGGCTAACAATGGGGGCATCTACCTGGCTAACAAAGGGGGCACTACCTGGCAACAAAGGGGGCATCTACCTGGCTAACAAAGGGGGGCATCTACCTGGCTACAAATTTGGCTCTACCTGGCTACAAGGGGGCATCTACCTGCCTGTAAGGGGCACCTGGTTATGGGGGGGGGCTACTACCTGGCTATAAGGGCATCTACCTGGCTTTCTTCCAAAGCCGTTATGCAGTTAGGTGGAGTGGGTGTGGCTTTTTGAAGGGGCGTGGCACACCGACAAGATGGGCGTGTCCACGCAAATTTTTGCTGCAGCGCGCCGACCACTGCAATCTCCTGCTTTTTCAATTTCAAAAGTTGGCAACTATGCTTTAGGTTATGTTCACACAGCATAATTGCGGGGCGTACTGTACGCCCCGCAATTACGCCGGGTGTTTGGGAGTCGCGCTGATCGGCGTGTATGCCCACAACGCGGGGGGGGGGGGGGGGCCGCCGGCCCCATAGACTGTCATTAGATGTGTCAGTTATCTCCCCTCGCGCGCCGATATTACCCCGTGTGAATATACCCTTAGATCTTTCAGGCAGATGAAACTGAACATGTCCTCTAATAACAGCCAGTAAACACACTGGGGGACATGTATGAAAACTCTCTAGGTCTAAGACTTTCTTTGTTGCCCACAGCAACCAATCAGAGCCCACAGCAACCAATCAGAGCGCCCCCTTCCATTTTTCCAGAGCTCTATATGAAATGAAAGGGGAGCTCTGATTGGTTGCTATGGGCAACGAGGAAAGATTTAGATCTAGACCCGGCATCCTTAAACTGCCCTTCAGCTGTTGGGAAACTACAACTCCCATCACTCCCACTGTTATAGATTATATAAATGCATGATGGGCGTTGTAGTTTCCCAACAGCTGGAGAGACGCAGTTTGAGGATGTCTGATCTAGACAGTTTTCATACATGAGGCCCACTATGTTTTATATGGACCAAGGGTCAATCCTCCATTAGAAAATCTAGGTACCAACTAAAATAGAATCTCTTAAGAAGCCACGAATAGTGCTCCTCCGCAGCAAGGAGGGAGGTTGATCCATGACAAAAATGTGTGTAAAAGAAAGAATAAAAAATATACAAAAAAAACCTAATAAATCCCATCAATTACTCCATTCGCTCCCAGCCCTTTATAAATTGATTTGCATGGTAATAAAAATGTGATGCATTCATAAAGAATTCCTCTAGAAGTTTATTAATATAGATCAGCCTTTTTTATCACTGTCCTCTCACAAGCCGTAGATCAGACCCGTTTCTCACTGTAAGGCCATGTTCACACGGTGTATTTGCAGGGCGTAATGACGCCCCGCAATTACGCCGTGTGGACGGGGGCGGGGCGGGAGCGGGGGAGTGAGCGGGGGGGCCGGCACTTCGTCAGCCCATAGACAGTCATTGCTAGCGGCGCGTATACGCCGCTAGAAAGTGACATGTCAATTATCTCCCCGCCCGGCGGATTCGCCGGGCGGGGAGAAGAGACGTAATCCATAGTTCTCTATGAGAACTGTGAATTACCGTAATGAATGGGCCGTTTTCGGCCCGTAATTGGCGCACTTCGGCGCATAATTACGGACCGAAATACGGCCCATTTTAAGCCGTGTGAACATGGCCTAAGGCATCTACTTGCAGCGGGAGCCCTCCCCCATTGCTATGTCTGGTACAAGCCACCAGGCACATCAAAGCTCTCTCCCTTGTTGCTTCCCCGCTAGACAAGGAGAACAGGATGTAAATAAAACCGGTCTTCTCTGCAAGATTTCCATTGGACGGTTTGCTTGAGGAGCCTTAGAAACTTCTACAGACTGAAAAACACTCCGGGCAAATTCTACTTCTGTTTACTTGTAGTATTGAATTTTTTACTTTCAGTTTTAGGTTTATATATTAGGTTGTGAAGGAGCAGAAAAGTTGGAATGGGTTAATCAATAAAAGGTGAAGTGCAGGAGATGAAGCGAAAGGAGACACGCCACGCATGACCATAAGTGGTGGTGGGTATAGAGCTAGTCGTCCCTGCCAGGTTCTGAGGGGCCCCTGAAGGCCTTTGTACACCTAAGTATTATGGCAGACACTGTAGTACATGTAGAGCTCTGTTATATGTTTTGTACTGGAGCTAAAAGGTATATACCACAGGTGCCAGGTTCTGGAGCTTTTCCCACCGGGTCATTCTGTTTTCATAATGGTAAGATGAGGACTTGAGAAATGTACCATCTCTGTGATGGGGCCCAAAGTCTATATAGGAGCAATGGTTCTATGTTACAGATAACATCTTGCTTGTTTCAAAAACCTTGGGTGTTCCAAAAACCTTGTGTATGGCTGTATCCGGTGTTCACTTAAATTGTGCTCGCATACCAGACCCAGCCCATTAACAAGAGTGGCGCTGTTCCTGGATAAAAGAGAAGATCAAATGGGCATAGCAGACCCCCACATGACAGGGTTTGGAGCTAGGTCAAGCAGTTAAAGGGGTGCTCTCACCATAGACTTTGATGGCATATGCCTTACATTTGTGATGGAATATAACAACAAGAAGAGATATATGTGCAGGTAGCCCATCATGCACCCAGCCTCGGACTTGCCAAACGGGGAAAAGGGGAATCCCCTGGTGGGCCCCTGGCATGGTTAACCCCTGGGCACGATAGGTCTGAGGCTTCTTCTCAGGAAAAAAGTCAGAGATATAGAAGCAAGAAGTAGAGTGCAAGGGTTATGTGTGATATGTGCAGTCATGTGAATTAGCTGTATGGAGGGCCACAAGGGTCAACCCCACTGGTGCGCCCCAAAGGATCAACTAGATTGGTGGGCCACAAGGGTCAACCCCACTGGTGCGCCCCAAAGGATCAACCAGATTGGTGGGCCCCAAAAATCAACTAGATTGGTGGGCCCCAAGAATCAACTCCACTGGTGGGCCCCAAGAACCAACTCCACTGGTGGGCCCCAAGAATCAACTCCACTGGTGGGCCCCAAGAACCAACTCCACTGGTGGTCCCCAAGAACCAACTCCACTGGGGGTCCCCAAGAACCAACTAAATTGGTGGTCCCCAAGAATCATCTCCACTGGTGGTCCCCAAGAACCAACTAAATTGGTGGTCCCCAAGAACCAACTAAATTGGTGGTCCCCAAGAATCATCTCCACTGGTCGTCCCCAAGAATCATCTCCACTGTTGAGCCCCAAGAATCATCTCCACTGTTGAGCACCAAGAATCATCTCCACTGTTCGTCCCCAAGAATCATCTACACTGTAGACACCCAAGAATCATCTCCACTGTTGAGCACCAAGAATCATCTCCACTGTTGAGCACCAAGAATCATCTCCACTGTTGAGCACCAAGAATCATCTCCACTGGTCGTCCCCAAGAATCATCTCCACTGGTCGTCCCCAAGAATCATCTCCACTGGTCGTCCCCAAGAATCATCTCCACTGGTCGTCCCCAAGAATCATCTCCACTGGTCGTCCCCAAGAATCATCTCCACTGTTGAGCACCAAGAATCATCTCCACTGTTGAGCACCAAGAATCATCTCCACTGTTGAGCACCAAGAATCATCTCCACTGTTGAGCACCAAGAATCATCTCCACTGTTGAGCACCAAGAATCATCTCCACTGGTGGTCCCCAAGAATCATCTCCACTGGTCGTCCCCAAGAATCATCTCCACTGGTCGTCCCCAAGAATCATCTCCACTGGTCGTCCCCAAGAATCATCTCCACTGGTCGTCCCCAAGAATCATCTCCACTGGTCGTCCCCAAGAATCATCTCCACTGGTCGTCCCCAAGAATCATCTCCACTGTTGAGCACCAAGAATCATATCCACTGTTGAGCACCAAGAATCATCTCCACTGGTGAACACCAAGAATCATCTCCACTGGTGAACACCAAGAATCATCTCCACTGGTGAACACCAAGAATCATCTCCACTGGTGAACACCAAGAATCATCTCCACTGGTGGTCCAGTCCAAAGAAACATATCTCCCAACAACCCCAGGTGGTCAGGGGTATGGCCTGGAGATCCAGGGCACATGGCCGAATCTCTGAGTCTCTGCAATTAAGTAAAACATATTTGCTGACTCTCCCAGACTGTCGGCTGTTTTTTTTCATAGCAGTGGCACCAGGGAAGAGATGCTCTGCTAACATCACTGGGGCTAGGAGTCCACTTTGCCCCCACAGCTAGTTTATATCCGGTAGTTCAGTTGTGGTGGCACACACCACCTTTTTCTACAACAAGAGAGGTAAGTGTTCATCCCTCCCTCCTGGTCTCCTCATGGTCTAGTCATTTTTGCTGGATAGGCTATCCTGTGCACAGGAAAGTTAGGTGATGGCCAACCTCCCAGTAGGCACCATGTTTTCCTATCATAGGACATTTGGGGGCCTGCTGTGGAGGATGTCAACCAGCTTTCATGGGTGATCCTTTAATTAAACTTGGCATCCTCTAGGTCTCAAGGGCTATACCATGCAGGATGTATGTCTCTTTCAAGACCCTTGGGCCAATTTTCCGCCTTGATTGCTAACAATATAGTGCCACTGGAGAATGGAGTCCAGCATAGGTTCTTGCTACTTAATAACAAGGAAGACAAGACCAACCAGGGCTAGGCCCCTTTGTCTAAGGACCCTGTGGCAGTCTCACAGTCTGCTTCTTGGTACATATGCCTTTAAGTTCTATTTTACACTAGGATATAGCCCCAACTGTTTCCCATCAACCATTGATGGGCAGTTGACAATATCCCAATGTTCTGGTACAAGTGGAGGTCCGCTACATGGAAACCCTTTCACAAATACTTGAATTGACTCTTTTGTGGGCCCCGGGGCTCCCAGCAGCAGGAGGCAGGAGCACATCTTAGGTGCTGTATTCAGCCTTGAATCTTTTCATGGTGCTGAGGGCTTCTGTAATGGGGTGAAGAGCTCTTGGAAGAATTTTAAAAAGATTCCTATAGAATGCATAGAAAACGTTCAAGTGTCTGGCAGCAGCGAGACGGTCAAGAGATTTTCAAGAAATTTTATTTGTTTGCTGCACATCGTCTGTCTTCCAAGAAGAGCGAAATGCAGATGACAGACAATGGTTGCCTCCAGAGATTGCTTTTATGTCTCCTTATCTTTCTACTCCTTGGATTTACAGATTCATGTAGCAGAGCTAGATGTTTTGTTGAATGGCTTCTTGGTACACCGCGATATCACGTTTCAATTCAACACAAAAGGTATTGTGCCTGTATAGCTAGGGGGTGAGCAGAGGTAGGCGGCACTACCTGGTCCTGATGCCTAAGAGAGCCAAAGACTTGGCACGGGATAGGTGAGGGTCATAAGCTTAACTCATATATTCCAACCTCAATATATTCCAATTTTCAATGAAAATTCTAGGAAATTTTAGCCCAGCCTCTGGGAACACCCCGATCCATCCATGGTCAAGTGTATTTGAGGTGGGGTGTGCATAAACCACTCCCCTTATGTGTCCCGGTTTAATTTAGTGTCTAGGAAAAAAAACAAGAGGGTTGACAACAGGGCTGGGACAAGTTACTTTAGTGCACAACTAAAAAGTATATATCAACCCTTTAAAACATCACTTTTAATCATACCATTAAAAATAACAACTTAACAAAATAAATACAGAACCCAAAAAGGTATACCGACAGAAAAGTAGTGTATGAATCAAATTACTCACCACCTCCCGATACCTGCATCAAAATTGATAATGAGAAGATGAATAGACAAACAAAATTCTCAGGCTAGACAGGGTAAAATGAATGATAATATACTATCCCTATACACTCATAGCCTTAGAAAAACTTTCCCTTAGCAGAGTCCCCGCCCTGATGAGGGCGACTCCACAAAATGACCCCTAAGTAAACTCCTCACTAACCCTAGGGAGCTCCAAATAAGGGAGTGAGAGAGCTACAAAAACAAAACAAACATTTCTACCTAGATGCGTTTCACCAAAGACCTGTAAGCCCTTTCATCAGTAGGTAACTTTAACCCAGTTTGAGTTGGGGTAATAAAGATATAAATTGTAATCCAAGGGGTTTAACTAGACATAGTGTTGTCCATACTATCAGTATACCCAATGAATGCGACTATACACCGACCCTATATGGATCCGTGTCTCAATGGATGATCAATCAAGGAACACCCCTCTCATGCTCAAGCAGTTAACTAATCAATCCCGTCTGCCCATGTCAACAGAGTTACCTCCAATGTAATGTCTCCTCTTAATAGGCACATATCAATGCAATCCCCGAAGCATAAACTACTCACAAACTTACTCAGCGCCTCGGATATCCCATTGCGCATGTCTGAGAAAGATCCCGCCAGTACCAAGTCTATTCACTATCCGCGCTATCTCGGCGTCTCAGAAAACCTTCTGCGCATGTCCGGAAAATCTGCGCATGCGCGGTGTGGAGAGAATCAAGACTACAGCGGTGTCTAAAGGAGCTGAACTGCGCATGTCAAATACATATAGCGCAGCTCAATACATCACCCGAACCGCAACAAAAAGACTAAGCCAACCCCAAATTTCAATAAAAAAAAAAAGTAACAGAAACCCTTTTGATTAAAGGGTAAAATTTTTACAAACCTTTTCTTAGATCCCAAAAAAAGAGGAGGAGGGAACATATCAAAACTCTGTTTATACAAACAGCCTCAAGATGTAAAAATAACATTCTTAAAACCCAAGGGACCAAAACAAGAGAGCAATGGGTCAAATGGGGAACTCATTTATAAAAAATCCATGGAAATACAATGGGAAAGGGGAAAAAGAGCTTTATAATAAACAAGAATGAATGTTTAAAAACCATTTTTTTTTGATTTTTCCGGGGCCCCCCGGGGCAAAAAAGGCATGTAGCCCCCCCCACCCCTTTCCATTTCCCAATGTAAAATTCAGCCCTCTCTATCCCAAATTTCCCCCCCAATTTCCCTCCCTTTGTTTTGAAGCAGCCCGGGGGTTTGCCCAAACTTTCGCCTCCCCATTGTCCCGGGCCCGGGTTTTTGACAAGTATGGCATAACTATACCCATAGAAAACGGGTAGGGGCCCTGGGGAGGCTAAGGAGTCCACTCAGGTGCAAGAACATTATTGTTGACATGTCCCAATACGCAAGCACCGTTTTTGGTCTATTTTGCTCCAAAAACACTTTTGACGCCATATTCTCGATGTAGATGAACTGCTGTACACCAAAAATGGGCCGGTATTACATTTTAGGGGCAATGATAGCTGTGGCCCTCCATAATGCAAGGGCCCCTTTTTTGGCCCCTTTAAATACGTTATTAATGATTAAACGACTTTTTTTTTTTTTTCTTTTTTTTACTGTACTTGTTTCTGGTTCCCTTTTCCCATTTCTCGGCTTTTGGCCCAACGGGTTTTTGTTGTTTGCCCAAGGGCCCCACGAAACAAGCAGCACGGGGAAAAGGGGGAAAATTCCCCCGGACTCAAAACCTAACCCTTATTTAGGGTTATGGTAAGGATTAGGGCTCAATTTAGGGTTCAGGTCGGAGTGAAAAAGAGGGGAAAGGTTCGGAAGTTGGAATAAAAAATTTTTTTCCCAAGTTTGGTTGAATTGCTGTCGAACCAAACAAGAGACGGATTCAAGCACCCACCGAAAATGTAGCGGGGGCTTAGCCCCTGATTTCCCCCCCAAATGGGTACCCCCTTTCTTAAAACATGTGGGGGCTAAAGAAAAAGGGTTTTGGCTAACGCCATTGAAAGAAAGCAGCGCCCATGCAATTAAAAGGGGGGGCCCAATGGCAAAAAAGGAAAACAGCTTTTTCCAAGCATTGTCAATTAGGACATACAGAGGGTTGGGAGAGTTTAAAGGGGATTTGACATTTGGGGTTTTCCCTTTTTAATCTTTTGGCAGAGAACATTATCTCAACCTTTTGTTGGTTTCCCTGAAGTAAGAAGTCACCCCTTAAGCAAGTAATCTCTGAAAGGGCCAATTTTTTTGTTTCCCCCTTACACAGAAAACCACGGCCCCCGAAACCGGTTTTAAAAAACTAGTTTAAAACATTGGGATTTTTGGTTGACCTCAAAGGGTGATTGGGGAGCCTGGGTAGGTCTGTAATTTGGGGCCACTCCCTGTCAATCCCCTGAAAAAAGTTTTTGTGGAGGTGCATCCCCCTAAGCCCGAACCCAAAAGCGGGCCCTGCTCCCGGGGTTTCTTCCCAACCCGTTGGCTGTGTCCTGCTAGGAAAATGGAGACCCAAGCCTTTAACCCTGAAATTTTCCTTCTCGGGTTTTTAAAGTTCAGGGGCCACATAAAATAGTGTGTTGGGCTGGATTCGGTCCATAGACCTTAAAGGGGTTTTGCCAAGAAGTGATTTCCTCACCTAACAGGCTTTACTCCCCTTTTGAGGCTTAAAAAAAGGGACGTTTTTGTTTCTGTTTTTTAAAAAAACAAGTACCTCCCTGTGAGTCATCGCTCCCCCCTTCCCATGCACGCCCTGATATTAAATTCCTCTGAAATTGAAAAAAAATTGTTTTTTGGGCTAATCCACGGGGTTTAACTGTATCGGGGCACAATTTTTCCCCTTTTAATCTGCTAAAGGAAAGAAGATAACCCTCTGAAAGGGCGAGTCTTTCATTTGTTCACAAACTGCTGGGGGGGGAGAGAAGGGCTGGCAGGGAGGTTGCATTTTTTACTCAGATAATTACATTACAACCAGGGATTCTTTTTAAAAAAGACACAGGGACTTTTCTCCCCAGCCCCTTAAAGGATCATTTTTTCAGGGTTCCCTGTCATAGATAAAAAGGCAAACAAGCGGCCCGTGCCAAAACATCCCTGTCAGTGTCCTGGCTTGTTTAATTTTAAAAAAAAGGGCATCTTAGTCGGCTGTTACCCTAAGGGGGTTTTTCGCTTTTTTAAGGGACATATATTTAGAAAAGGGGTTTAAAATCCCCAATTTTGGGAGGATCCATGTAAAACTTTAGTCGTGGGAAAAACCCCTTTTTAAGTTCTCTGACCACAAACCCAAATGAAACCCCCAATGTACCCCACCGTTACTGAAATGGAAACACACCTCCGAAATTACGGATTACCCGATATGAGAATTACACAAAGGGCTAAAAATTCAATTTCAGTCAGCAGCTGCCGATTACCCGGGTGTGATCATACAGAATATTAAGGGTCTGCAGGGAGCACGTACACGACAGCATAATACTGAGGAATACAAAATGAACAAATGTCAACCTGGATAATTGATTCTTTGGTCCCTTTGTGACGGGGGCCCTTTAAATTTTGGGTTTGGAAATTTTTATTTGGGAGGGTGTGCACACCTGCCTGCTCTGTGGACTGTGAGCGGCAAAACATTACCTTTTTTTCCCTCTTTTCAAACCCAACGTGTCTGTTTTTGAACATTTTTTAAAAAACTATAACGCGGCTTTTTACCCCCACTGCCCAAAAAATGTATCTTTTAATTTTTTTAATACTTTCATCTGACCTTACACTGACCACATTCCCTATCACAGAAAAAGTTTTTGGGGTTCCCGGGCTGCAGATCTGAAATAAACCACCCAAGGCACCCCTAATGTAAAAGAACCCTAATACCCAAAATTTGGCCTCCTTAGCAAGTCATTATTGTTTTTTAAAGGAGGAACAGTGGAGAGGTTACAAAGATTGTAAGGCTGAAAAAAGACAAAAACCTTCCATTCCAGTTCGGGCCAAATTGCCTCCCAATGTTGATCCCGGAGGAAGGGAAAAACCCCCCAGGGAAATAGAAGTAAAATTACCCTCTTTTTTTGGGGAAAAAATTTCCCTTCCCCGACCCCAATCTGGCAGAAAAATTAAATCCCGGATAAACGACCCTTCCCCCAGAACCCCGGGGGGTCACAATAACTTTTTCTTTTTATTACATCAAAAAATTTTATCCAGCCCCTTTCCTCCAGAGCCCCCCCGGGGTCACTAAAACCCCCTTGTTAAAATTTTTAAACATCTAGAAATGTCTCCAAAACCCTTCCCCAAAAAAGAAAATCCCCCGGTCCCCCCATATCTTGGTTTATTATTAAAACTGAAATGCACCCAAGCCCCTTCTCCAGAACCCCGGCCCACTAAAATTGGAAATTTTAATTAACCCTAGAAATGTACCCAACCCTTTCTCCAGAATCCTGGTCACTTTTACATGTTATATTATTACATCTAAAAATGTACCAGCCCTTCTCCAAACCCTGGTACTTTTAAATTGTTATATTATTACATCTAAAAATTGAATCGAGACCCTTTCCAAGTCCTGGTCACTAAAATTTTTAAATTTTAAAAAAACTAAGAAATGCCCCTCCAGACCCTTCCCAAATCAGGGGTCACTAAATTTGGGTATATTAATTACATCTAGAAATGCACCCCGACCCTTTTTAAACTCTGTTATGAATTCCCCATGATAATTTTTCCCCCCTTGGCAGAGGTTCCAAACCCCCTCACTCCCCTTAAACAGTAAAGAATCCCTTTCCCAGTTTATGTAGAAACTCTTTCCTTAAACGTAGATCCATGATCCTGTTTGCCCTTTGGGAGCTGCTGCCTTTTGACGGGTTTTATCATTTTATCACTCTTTTTTATAAACAAGAAATACCCCCAATGGTATCTGCAATGATTTTAAATTTGATTTTTACAATCCAAATTTTAAGGTCCCTTAATGAATTATTAAAAGAGGATAGGGCCCCCTACTGAACCCCCCCGTGGTCCCCACTATAACAGGATCAGAGTTTTCCGATTTTTTTTTTTAAAAAAAATCAACCCTTTTTTTTCTATACTGAGCCAGTTACTTACCAAATTGCACACATTTTTCCTCCGCCCGCATTCTCATTTTTCTTACCTTTTTTGTGACCAGTTTTCAAAAGCTTTTGAAAAATCTAAGATATATTACATCCAAATGCCCCCACCCCCATCCCCGTCTAGGCCCTGATGGGTCACCTTCCCCAAGGTTTTTCCCCCTGTTTTTATAGGGTGTACATAGATATATAGTTATTTTCCCCCCATGGGAGGTACAAAAGACACTTTGAAGAATAAGGTGTTGTAAGGCATGTGTGCATCAAAACAACATGCATGGTTCAAATAAACCTTACAAAAAAAAATGTATAAAAATAGCAAAAAAAAAAGCCCTATCTGCCACCAAAACATGACAAATTTGTGTATAACCCCCAAAAATGTCTAAGCCATAAAAGCAGAGATTGCAGAAAGTTAGAATAAAAGGTGTGATCAAAAATATGGGAGATGTGAGATTAAAGTTGCCCTATAGTGTTCTTGCCCAGAAAAATGAGGGTGTATTTAATTTTATGCCCTAATTTAAATTTTTTAATTTTTCACTCAAAAAGTTTATGGTATATCCACAGGAGAAGCCATGGATATCTGATAGGTGAGGATATCCCCCAAAGGGGTTTTACCCCCATTGCTCTAGGTTTGGTGGTCCCCTTTTCCCCCCCTTTGGGGCGCCTGTGGGTGGGCCCTTTTTGGGTTCTTTCATTTTTTCTTGTCAGACACTGTACTCAAAACCCCCACTGAAGTGAATGGAAAGGGCTATGCATGTGTGGCCACCTCTCCATAATTGTCGAAAATGAGAACACTCCTTAAAGTCTAGGACCCCATGATCTTATGGTCAGATCTCAGAGCACAAACATGGATCCATTATTGGATTTGGCCTGGGTAAAGTCTAAGGGATTTAAGGGATCCGTAAAATGCCCCACACTTGGGTTTTCTACAGAGAACCAACAGGTTGCGTCCTTAGATTAATCTCCATTAGCAACTGCTGAAAGCCTGATGATGATAATGTGACAGAAGAAGCATGACAAAGATCATGAAACGTGGTAAGACAAATCCATAGCTAAACAGCAGTTACAGGAGCAGAAGGATGTCAGCTGGGTTTGTGGCGTATACAAAGACAAAGTTTTGGGTTTTGCCCCTAGAAAACTGAAGCGTTACTGGGAAGCAAGTTTATTGTTTCTCTAAGAAATCAACTTCCATGCCTCTATCATATAAAAAACCCCATAAAATCACCCGACCAGCTTCTCCCCCTCTATCATTTTTAAAAATATTTATCACAAGTCAGCTTCTCTCCCCCTATCATATAACCCTTATAATCAATAGCCAGCTCCTTTCCTCTATCAAATAACCCTCTATTCACAGAGTCAGCTCCCCCTCCTCAAACATATAACCCTTTTTTTATCCGAATTTAGCTCCTCTCCTCTATTAATTTTAAACCCTTTTATATCACAGAGCTCAGTCTCCTCCTCCTTTTCAAATTTAACCCTTTATACAAAAGCTCAGCTCCCCTCCTCTATCATATAAAACCCCCTATTCACATTCTAGCTTTTCCCCACATCTTATATCCCTATATTCACAGAGCTCAGTTTCCCCTCCTCTAACATTTTATACCCTTATATCACAAAACTCGCTTCTTCCTCTTATTTAAATAACCCTATTAAATCACAAGTAGCTTCCTCCCTTTCATATAACCCTATATATCACAGAGCTCAGCTTCTCTATCATAAAAATTTCTATATAAACAGAGCTCAGCTTCTCTCCTTTTTTTATTTAACCCTAAATAAACCAGAAACTCACTTCTCTCCCCTTCCTATAACCTAAAATGTCCAAGGTCAGCCCCCTCCCCCTTTTTATCATATAACCCTATATATCACCCGAGTCAGCTCCTCTCCTCTTTTTATATAACCCTAATACCACAGAGCTCACCCTCTCCCCATCATATAACCCCATATATCACAGAAACTCAGCTCCTTCCTCTATTAAAAACCCCAAAATTTTCACAGAGCTCAGCTTTTCCTCCCCCTTTCATATAACCCTATATATCACAGAGCTCAGCTTCTCTCCTCAATCACATCCTGCTCTCAAATAATAAAGAAGAAACCACCTTACAGGTTCCCTTTAACATCTGAAAATGTAAAAAAAAACAAAAAAAAACGTTTTGTGCATTTTATTGGCACACATTAACAGCATACAAAAACCACTTGTGAACTTTTGCAGTCAAGTCCATTACTCAATGGTTATGCAATCTTTAAGGGGATGAGGGTTTGGAAAACCTGAAGAGCATCAGTGGTTTCTGGGAGCAGTTTTATTAAAAATTTTTGTTTTTTTTTATACCCCCCACAAAAATTTGGTTTTTTAAACGGATACAGGAATATGTAAGGATCTGCGTTATGGTTTCGCTTTATGCAGGATCCATGCCAAAAGGGGGCACCCGTAGAGGCCCGACAGACCCCCGGGCCTCAGCCCAAGGGGGTCTGTCATCCCCCCCCTCCCCCCACAAAAAAAAAAAAAAAAAGCACTGCATGCGGAGCTATTCTTTACTTCAAACCTGATGAAATTTGACGCAGAGTAAAAAAGGGGTTTTTTCCATGGGGTTAAAAAACCCCCCCCTACACAGCAAACCCGCAAGCCGGCCATGGATATAAGGGGAAGGGGGGAGATGCTTTTCCGCCCTCCTCCCTTTATTCACTTCTCTGGAAGCTGCCGATTATAGCTGAGCGCACACACTTGGATATAATTGGAAGCTCCTATAGAAGTAAATGGAGAGGACGGCTGCATGCGCCACCCTCCTCATTCCCAAAAGCATGGCCAAACTTGCCCCCGGGAAAATCCGGGGACGTGGGTTTCCTTCCCAAAATGGCGGTAATCAGCTCCCCCCGATACCTGAAAAAACCCGATATTAAAAAAGATTTTTTCCCCATTTAATTTATTTGATTCCACCGTCCAAAAAAACAGGCCGTCCCCGGGTTACAAACGGGTAGGGACTGTAGGGGTTTTTTCCTTTTGATGGGTTTTGTATGGGGAAATGGAAAAAGGTTTTATTTATTAAAAGTAACTCCTGCCCAAAAAGGGGTTTTTTTTGTTTTGGTAGTGCAAGGAAGGGGTTTTTTTTCATTTTTTTGCTGTCTGCGCTCCCTTTAAAAAAATTTCACCTTTTTTTCAAACCCCATGTGCTGCGTGGCATGCTGGATAAAATTGGGCGTTCCACAGCTCCTTTAAACTTGGAACAAGGAAACTACAAGTGCCAGCATCCCCATAATTCCGTTTGTAATAGGAGAAAAGATGAAAAAAGAAAATTGTATGTCAGGCTTCCTGTTTGTTTGTTATTTTTTTCCCTTTTGTGCTCAATTTTTGGAACCTCCCTAGTTTAGGCCCCTGTTCCCCCAAAAGCAGATTCCACCAATTTGGTTTAAAAAAGCAGCGCGCATTTAAACATGGTGGGGCCTAATAGTTCCATCAGGAACCAGTGGATCCAGAACTGCATTGTGGTTTCCATTTCTAAAGAAAAGATGAACTGAACCCAAGAGTATAGCCGACAAATATCTGCCATGAATTGTGTAAAATTACATCTACACAAAGATACGGCGATCAACCTGCCAATATTTATCATTACGGAACAGCCGGCTTTTTGTGGAGGTGACAGGTGATTCCTAGAAGTGGTGTCTTTACAATTATTATAAAATTGGGGGGGGGGAAACATTTTTTCTCACATTCATTTTTTTTTTTTTAAATCAATTCCACTCCATAGCAGTAACATGGATCATTATCAGACAATAGTGATCACACAATCACATATAAAGCCATTCTGGAGTCAAACAGATAATCTGACTAATATTGATATCTGCTCATCAGAAGAAAAAAAAAAATCAATTTCCAGCTGTTGTATTGTGTGCTAGAATAATCTTCCGGTCAATGGCAAGTATTCATTATACAGATATACTCTCAACACCCCTTTACTATTGTGTAACAGACCATGTAATGCTTTGTGTGTCCTGTGGTGGCGCAGTAGGAAAATAAAACACTTGCTGCCAGGTTTCCCTGTAGATCACAGGTGATCGTACAGGGGTGTTCACACTTGGGCCGTATTTTTGCATGTATTTCTGTTGTAATTTTGCCGAAATACGTCCCAAACAATTTACAATGCAGTCGTCATAGACATCAACATACAATATGCGCGGCGCCAAATCACACGCCACGTATTTTACAATTGTAATTTAGCGCGTATCTGAAAAGAAGTGACACGTGAAGAGGCAAATGGGAACAGATGTGCCTCGGGCTAGTACGCCTCGTTTGGGCTGTTGAAATTACGCGCTTGCAAGCTTATGATTTCCACAGCGAAATGAATTGTTGAGTGTACTGTACGTGCCGCAATACGCCGTGTGAACCCCGCCTTAGAGGTTCCGGAGGAAGAAAGACTCGCTTGTGATCAGCTAATATTTTGAGAGCAAGGATAGCATTGTCTGCATAGTCTATCGAAAGTAACAAAAAGCAACAGAGATGTTAGTATAAATACAAATCCACAGCACACACAAGGAGGTTGTTGCGTTTTAAGTGAAATATATATTATTCTTCATATATATTATTAAGTTACAATATTGCACTCCATATAATTACATACAAATTAATCTAGTTATCATATTGTGAAGTCTAGAGGACGTTTAGGAAGTTTGTTTCACAGAAGGTGTTTCACAGAAATTAAAGCAAAGTGGAGGTAAAATTACCAAAATTTAATTTTTCATTTTTTTTTAGCAGATTTTCAAATTTGTTTCCATTATTCACAGGAAACACGATAGATGTGACCAGGGAAAGGCAACTCTACATCGATTCCCCCAACTCTGCCGTTTTTAGAGATATCCCATATGTGGCCCTAGTGCACTATTTGGCCCAACTACAAGCCCCAGAATAAGAAGAGCACCTACCGGTGTTTGGAGTCTCATGTTGTTTCTGTGTTTTTTGAGCAATTAATGTCCCATTTTTTCGGTGTTTTTTTCCCGTAAATTATTAGTGTAGGGATTTGAAATGAGGAGCCTTGACGGGGCTTGTGAGCTTGCATATAGTGGCCACTGTATTAACTAATACCTCATATTTGATATTTTTCCAGTATGTCAATTTTTTTTGCCCAAAAGTACTGGGGAGCAGAGGGTGTCTGTTTTTTGTGTTGGAAACCCAAAAAGTGCTGGGCAGCCCGCCCAATCAAATAGTAGTGGCGTAATAGGCTGTAAGCCAGCATGGTGCACTACACGTACCTGCATTAATGGCACCCTTTTGTATCGCCTTATCTATATGCAATTATAATACCAGCAACCACCCCCCTCACATATTGAAGGTGTGTGAGTGGTTGTCTTATCGGTATTTTTTGTGCAGTCTCCCCATGTATTATACTGCGGCTTTTCTGCATACTGGTGTGAACAGGTATCAATTTATTGTGCAGTCTAGTTGTCCCCCTAGTGGAGGGGTATGTGAGCTGCTGCTCAGCAATCAGTTGCACCTGTTTATCTTTCTCAAGTATCATAGGGGCCAGTATTGCCTCTTTGCTGGGTTCAGTTTTCAGTCCAGCCTTTGAGCTGTGAGTATGGCCTTGTTTTTGAGTTTTTTGAGTCTCATTTTTAACACAATTTTCTTTAGGCGCCATTTCAGGTTGGCGGACACCCTAAGGTGCTAAAACTTAATTAACACCCCTAAAACAACATTGGAAACAACACCCCTTAAGGAATCTATCCAGGGCTGTAGTGAGTATATCGACCCCGCAGGTGTTTCACAAATGTTTTTAGCGTTCGGGTGCGAAAATTAAAAAACAAAATGTTCCCAACAATCAGCATTTTAGCTTAAAATGTCTCATTTTTACAAGTAATCCTGGAAAAAAAGCACCCAAAATTTGTTACGCAATTTCTTCCAGGTTCGGCAATACCCTACATGTGGGTGTAAACTGCTGCTTGAGCTTATGGCAGGGCGTACAAGGGAGGGAGCGCTATTTGGTTTTTGGGACAGAGATTTTGGTTGGTGCCATGTCACATTTGCAAAGCCCCCAAAGTACCAGAACAGGTGAAACCTTCCAGAAGTCACTCCTTTTTGGATTCCACACCTCTCAGGGATCTCATCTAGGCGTACATTGTGCATTTTGGCCACACAGGTGTTTCATAGGTTTTTTTTAGCATTGGGCTGTGACAATAGGGGAGAGCGGGAACACATTTCCACCATTGATTTTTGGGTTTAATTTTTAAAGCATTCACCGTGTGGTATAAATGACATGATAACTTTACTATGCAGTCTGTACAATTACACGGATATCAATTTTATATAGTTTTTTTTATGTTTTATTACTTTTACACAATTTTCATCTTTCTGTATATGGAGCTGATGAAAGGGGTTTTGCCACGAAGGGAGGGAGGGGTGAGCAGAGAGAAGAAGCGAGCGTCTGCAATGTTTACTCAATTAATTACATTACAACCAGTGGATTCTCTATACAGCAGACAGACTCATACACTGCACTTTCTCCCCAGCCCCTTGCAAGCTCATGTTCCCTGTCACCAGATAAGCGCAAACATGCAAGCGCGGCCAGATCAGCGCCTGTCAGTGTCTTGGTCGTGTCTAAACTTTCAGGAAACTAAGGGGGCCTGAGCAATGCTGTAGCTCTCACAGGCTTCACTTTTTGTAATCACATATATTTAGAAAAGTGATTAAATACCCATTTTGGAGGATCCCACGTCAACATTACATCATGGCAAAAACCCGTTTAAGGGCTTGTTTTTTGCAGAATGAGTTGATGTTTTTATTGGTATTATTATGGGGTTCTTATTATCGTTTGATCACTTCTTATTAAGGTTTTTGTGAGGCATTTTGAACAAAGTACAGAAATTCTGGTAGTGTTTCCTAGTTTTATTTTTAACAGGGCTCACCATGCAGTACACGTGACAAGTTCTTTTTTACTATGTGAGTCGATACAATTATGGCGATACCCAATTTATATAGTTTTTTAAGTGTTTTTTTTTTTTAAAAGTGTTTTTATTGCGTAAAATAATATTTATGCATCGCTGTTTTCTGATTGCCATAACTTTTTTATTTTTCCATATACAGAGCCATGTAAGGGCTTTTTTTGCAGGATGAACTGACATTTTAATTGATACAACTTTGGTGTTTCTATGAGTTTTAGAATGCTTTTTATTCTATTTTATATGTTGCGGGATGAACAAAAATCAGGTGAAAAGACAACAGCCGTGATTGTGCAGCTGCTGCACCGACTGAAGATAGAAGAAGCTCCCTCCTTCCGTCTTAAGCTTAATTATCGCGATAGATAGCGGCACCTAAGGGGTTAATCGCCCCTCCCCACCCCCCACCGGCGCAATCTCCGGTCGGGGCCGATGTGGAGGGATGTCAGCTGTAATGTACGGCTGACATAAACCCAGTTACAGAAATCTGACTAAATAGAGGGCTCCTTTGTTCAGGATCCTCATCTCTTTGCCAGAGTTGAGGGCAATCACAAAGAGAGTCTCTGGCTCCTGTCCTGAATTACACAGATAGAATTGAAATACAGTCATGGCCAAAAGTTTTGAGAATGACACAAATATTATATTTTCACCTGATCTGTTTCCCTCTGGTTTTTATGTGTGTTTGTCAGATGTTTTTATCACATACAGAAATACAAGTGCAATCATATTATGATTAACAAAAGCTTTTATTGACAGAATGAGTTAATGCAGCAAGTCAATATTTACAGTGTTGACCCTTCTTCTTCAGGACCTCTGCAATTCTCCCTGGCATGCTCTCTTCTGGACCAAATCCTGACTGATAGCCGTCCATTCTTGCTCAATCAATGCTTGCATTTTGTCACCATTTGTTGTTTTTTGTTTGTCCACCCGTCTCTTGATGATTGACCACAAGTTCTCAATGGGATTAAGATCTGGGGAGTTTCCAGGCCATGGACCCAAAATCTCTATGTTTTGTTCCCTGAGCCATTTAGTTATCACCTTTGCTTTATGGCAAGGTGCTCCATCATGCTGGAAAAGGCATTGTTGATCACCAAACTGCTCTTGGACGGTTGGGAGAAGTTGCTCTTGGAGGACATTCTGGTACCATTCTTTATTCATGGATGTGTTTTTAGGCAAGACTGTTAGAGAGCCGATTCCCTTGGCTGAGAAGCAACCCCACACATGAATGGTTTCTGGCATGAGACAAGACTGGTGGTATCGCTCACCTTGTCTTCTCCGAACAAGCTGTTTTCCAGATGTTCCAAACAATCGGAAAGGGGATTCATCAGAGAAAATTACTTTACCCCAGTCATCAGCAGTCCACTCCCTGTACCTTTGGCAGAATATCAGTCTGTCCCTGATGTTTTTTTCTGGATAGAAGTGGCTTCTTTGCTGCCCTCATTGACACCAGGCCTTGCTCCATGAGTCTCCGCCTCACAGTGCGTGCAGATGCACTCACACCTGCCTGCTGCCATTCCTGAGCAAGCTCTGCACTGCTGGTAGCCCGATTCCCAAGCTGAAACACTTTTTTAAGAGACTGTCCTGGCGCTTGCTGGTCTTTCTTGGGCGCCCTGGAGCCTTTTTGGCAACAATGGACCCTCTCTCCTTGAATTCCTTGATGATATGATAGATTGTTGACAGAGGTGCAATCTTTCTAGCTGCGATACTCTTCCCTGTTAGGCCAGTTTTGTGCAGTGCAATGATGACTGCACGTGTTTCTTTAGAGATAACCATGGTTAACAGAAGAGAAACAATGATGCCAAGCACCAGCCTCCTTTTAAAGTGTCCAGTGGTGTGATTCTTACTTAATCATGACAGATTGATCTCCAGCCCTGTCCTCTTCAACACCCACAACCTGGTTTAATGGAGCAATCACTGAAACGATGTTAGCTCGTCCTTTTAAGGCAGGCCTGCAATGAAGTGGAAATGTGTTTTGGGGGGGAAAAGTTCATTTTCTCGGCAACTATTGACTTTGCAATTAATTGCTGTTAAGCTGATCACTCTTTATAACATTCTGGAGTATATGCAAATTGCCATTATAAAACCTGATGCAGTAGACTTTGTAAAAATTAACATTTGTATCATTCTCAAAACTTTTGGCCATGACTGTACATGGACAGTGTGTAATGCTTAATTGCCCTTGTGGTGGTGCTGCAGGAAAACTGAACACTTGGGGCACATCCACACGGTACAGGACAAATTGCTTGCCGGATTCTGTATACTAAGGCTATGTTCACACGGCTTAATTGCGGGACGTATTTTGCCCCGCAATTACGCTGTGCATTCGGGGCGGGATGGGAGCGGGGCGGAGGGCCG
Source organism: Phyllomedusa bahiana (assembly GCA_025379985.1). Lineage (NCBI taxonomy): Eukaryota > Metazoa > Chordata > Amphibia > Anura > Hylidae > Phyllomedusa > Phyllomedusa bahiana. The sequence continues at coordinate 88,674 of JAODAL010000959.1, forward strand.
GCCCCGTAGACATGCATTATTCTTGGTGCATATTCGCCGCTAGTAATTGACATGTCACTTATCGGAAAAATCCCTGGATCAACAAACCTTCTCCAGAATCCTGGTCACTAACTTGTTATATTATTACATCTAGAAATGTATCCAGACCCTTCTCCAGAATCCCGGTCACTATAACTTGTTATATTATTACATCTAGAAATGTATCCAGACCCTTCTCCAGAATCCTGGTCACTATAACCTGTTCTATTATTACATCTAGAAATGTATCCAGACCCTTCTCCAGAATCCTGGTCACTATAACTTGTTATATTATTACATCTAGAAATGTATCCAAACCCTTTTTGAACTCTGTTAGTGAATTCACCATGACAAGTTCCTCTGGCAGAGAGTTCCACAGTCTCACTGCTCTTACAGTAAAGAATCCCTTTCTATGTTTATGTAGAAACTCTTTCCTCTAAACGTAGATCCATGATCCTGTTTGCCTTGGCAGATGCTGCCTAACACTGACTGCTTTATATCATATATCACTCTTCTTATAACAGGCATACCACCAAGGGTATCTGCAATGATTGATATTCGACTGTACAATCCATATATAAGGTCATTAATGAATATATTAAAGAGGATAGAGCCCAATACTGACCCCCTGTGGTCCCCACTAGTAACAGGGATCAGAGTATGTACCATTAATCATCACCCTTTGTTTTCTATCCTGGTCACTAGAACTTGTTCTATTATTACATCTAGAAATGCATCCAGACCCTTCTTGAACTCTGTTAGTGAATTCACCATGAGAAGTTCCTCTGGCAGAGAGTTCCACAGTCTCACTGCTCTAACAGTAAAGAATCCCTTTCTATGTTTATGTAAAAACTTTGTTTCCTCAAGACATAGAGGATGCTTCCTTGTTCTAGATACAGCCCTGGGTATAAATAAATCTTGGGAGAGATCTCTATATTGACTTTTGATGTATTTAAACATATTTATTATGTCCCTCCGAAGCCGTCTTTTCTCTAAACTAAATAACCCTAATCTTGCTAATCTTTCTGGGTATTGTAGTCCACCCAGTCCTTTTATTATTTTTGTTGCCGCCTTTGTACCTGTTCAAGCTCTACAATGTCTTTCCTGTGCACTGGTGCCCAAAACTGTACACAATATTCCATGTGTGGTCTAGCCAGTGACTTATATAATGGGAGAATAATGTTCTCATCATGTGCATCTATGCCCCTTTTAATGCACCCCATGATCCTATTTGCCTTGGCAACTGCTGTCTGACACTGGCTGCTACAGTTAAGTTTACTGTCCACCAGGATTCCCAAGTCCTTCTCCAGTCACTTTTTCCCAGGGTTTTTCCATTTAACATGTAATCATGTAATGGATTTTTCCTCCCCATGTGCATAACCTTGCATTTATCAGTGTTAAACCTCATCTGCCATTTCCCTGCCCAGGCCTCCAACTTATCCAGATCCCTTTGTAATAACACATTATCCTCTATTGTGTTGATTACTTTACAGAGCTTAGTATCGTCTGCAAAAATTGATTGGTTAAGAAAATAAATATATAAATGTGAAAAACAGACAATTTTTTGTACCAATTTTTGTAATACCTAAAAAAAAAATATCAAAAAGTGTACAAATCTGCTTATACTAATGAAAATAAAAATGTTCCGATCAGCGAGGGGGGGTCAGGATACCTGTAGCCTTATTGCCGTCACACTTGCTCCCTGGGACATAATCATATTGACTAGTGCAAACATAGGAGGTGACTATTTTATTTTTTTCCACTTTGCTTTAAAAAAAATGAACTGTTTAGTCCTATTGTTTGTTCCGAACACAAATCGCGGTGATAAATCTTCTCCAGGCCAGTGCAAACCCACTGCATGCAGAAACACAGAAAAGAAAATGGGCAATTTATACTGAAACCAGAACCTTGAGATGGATGTGAATGACAGTATAAAGCGCCCAAACAAGTGGAACCAATTCAAATAAGTAACTTGTCGACATCATCTAATTTAAATAGAGGGTTTAAAAAAAAATGGGAGCACTGGACTGGATTGTATCGTGTGTGACACCCGCTATTGAGACAGACAGCTTTATTAAGGGGCTCGCGGTATTCACCTATTCAGCCTGTAACAGAGATATTGTGTGGACCGCATAATTAATACAGGCTCCCCCGGCTTCTGGACAGATGCCAGTATTGTCTCTGCTATGTTACTATCAAACTGATTCATCCCATTTATCATCTGCTGCCGGCAAGCTCTGCACAAAACGTTTAATTTGAGCAAAAAAAATACTGTAAAAATGGCACGACACCGTTTTATATGGAAAAACTAATAGAGGAGGAAAGGGTCAATGACGAGGTTATAGAACAGCAGCAGAAAATAGAAGAAAACATGGAAGAGGTAATAATGTACTTTAATACATTATTATGATTATTATTAGTACATTATTACCTCTTCCACACTCCTAATAATATATATCACTACTCTAGCATTGGCATTATCATCATTACTACTGCAACTTTGCTCCCACTGCTTTAATACAAACCATGATTATCTTTATTACAGATTTAGTATCGCTAAACTCGATAGAGGGAGAGAAGCTGAGCTCTATGATATATAGGGTTATATGATAGAGGAGAGGAGCTGAGCTCTGTGATATATAGGGTTATATGATAACGAAGAGGAGCTGAGCTCTGTGATATATAGAGTTATATGATAAAGGAGAGAGGCTGAGCTCTGTGATATATAGAGTTATATGATAGAGGAGAGAAGCTGAGCTCTGTGATATATATGGTTATATGATAGAGGGAGAGGAGCTGATCTCTATGATATATAGGATTAAATGATAGCGGGAGATAAACTGAGCTCTGTGATATATAGGGTTATATGATAGAGGAGAGGAGCTGAGCTCTGTGATATATAGGTTATATGATAGAGGAGAACAGCTGAGCTCTGTGATATATATGGTTCTATGCTAGAGGAGAGAAGCTGAGCTCTGTGATGATATATCCGGTTATATGATAGAGGAAGAGAAGCTGAGCTCTGTGATATATATGGTTATATGATAGAGGAGAGAAGCTGAGCTCTGTGATATATAGGGTTATATGATAGCGGGAGATAAACTGAGCTCTGTGATATATAGGGTTAAATGAGAGTGGAGAGAAGCTGAGCTCTCTGAAATATAGGGTTATATGATAGATGAGAGAAGCTGACCTCTGTGACATACAGGGTTATATGATAGAGGAGAGAAGCTGAGCTCTGTGATATATAGGTTTGATTTGAAGCTTAGGTAAAAGAATCCCTCGAAGAGAGAGTATTGCTAACCCTGAATACATACTGTGCACATTTTACACACACTGATATAGTTAACCACTGTATTTGGGCAGGGTAAGCAGGACTCTCACTCTCTTAAGGATTTACTCTGCTTCTTACTCAGAAATCTCGCCACCAGATAACCATGTCTCCAGGATGTTCTAAATATACGCCCTAAAACCAGAAAGCAGCCATCAAGGCAGACAAATAAAATTAGTTACCGGAGAGATGGTAAAATGCCATAAAGCCCCGTAAGAAGATGTGGATTTTCCCAAAGTGTATCCTCAAGTCACTATTCCTAGAGTTGTCTCTAAATCTGGGGCCATGTTCCCTTTTCATGACCCCCATAATCAAGTGAAGGTGCATAATGATGAGTCCTGAGCATTCCAATGCAAATTGTCTTTCTTAAAGGTTCAATGGAGCAACTGAGATGGGACACAGGAATAGTCTGAGGTGGTGCCTTCTTTTTTAAAATGCTCCTTATCCAATTAGGCTGCATTTTAAACAAGACCTCTGTCTATTATTGATATTGCCATTATAGTAAATCCTTGTGTCCCAGGTGAGATAACAATTCTGGGGCATCTTCCCTTATATCTCTGTGTTGTGCTGTTCCTCTGTTATTCCTCTTTAAATTTATTACTGAATCGGTCAGCTGGGTGTTACCATTCCCAGTAATCAAAGGGGTGTGTCCCTGCACACACTGACTGGCAGCACTGATTGGATGATATCAGACTGGGCAGGTACACCTCCCAACTGGTACCACCCATCTGAAAGATTGGTAATGAATTTCAAGAACGAGTAACAGGGAATCCACACAACACACAGATCTGAGGAAAGAGGCTCCAGAATTCATAATTCACAGGGAACACAAGTATTTACTAAAACAGACAAAAGGAGATGTTACATATCTTCTTTAACCCTTTCAGGTCACAGCCATTTTCAGATTTTTGGCTTTGTTTTTTTTATCTCCCCGGCTTCCAAGAGACATAGCTTTTTTATTATTCTGTCTACATAGACATATGAGGCCTTTTTTACAGGACTATATATACTTTTTAATGGTGCCATTGACTACATGGGATGAACATGAAAAAAATGCACTCTTTGGTATAAATAATGTACTTATCTGTAATTATCTGTAATCTGTAGGTCGACAATTCCGGTGACACCAAATATGTAGAGGTTATGTTATACCATTTCAGCCAATAACTTTTTTGAGCAACGGCTCATTTCTTGCAGACTGAAGCGTGACTTTTGATCACTTTTTATTTAAAAATTTTTGGGACATGAAACTACTAAAAAAAAACACTTTTTGGTGTTGAGAATTTTTTCCCTTCTACAGTATTCAATGTACAGGATAAATTACGTTATATTTTAATAGATCTGACTTCTATAATCGTAACCGTACCAATTATGTGTAACGTTTTCATTTCTAAAATGGAAAAAGGGAGGCGACTTGAGCTTTTAGGGTATGTTCACATGGTGTAATTGCGGGGCACATTTTGCCGTGTATTTGGGCTTCAATATGCCCGAAATGCGCCTTGCAATTACGTTAATTCATAGCTCACATAGAGAGCTATGAATTACTTTAGACTCCCCTGGTGTACAATACGCGTGCATTATACGCCGGGAGAGAGAAGTGACTTGTCACTTCTTTGTGGCGCGTACGCACCGCTGATAATGAGAGTGAATGGGTCCCTGTGCTTTCAAAGTATGCGCAGGTCAGCGCATACTTTTAAAACACCCGCCATATTGCAGTGTGTACAGTACGTGCTGCAATACGCTGTCTGAACATACCCTTAGGGTGAAATGTATGAAACTTGGGGCTGACAAACCCAGTTCTAAACCGACATAGAAGAGTGTAGAATGCGACAGTATGTATGAACCTGTCCTATATGGGTTCACAAATCTGGCATGTGGTATGCCTTGCACAGCATAGCATATCTTTGGCGCATAGTGCTGTGTCTGGCGTATGTTTTGGCTTATGGTTGTTCATATATCTATAGAACAGGGTTACGACAGGTTTTCTTTCCACAAGATAAGCTGAAAAACTGGTGCAGCCCCATTCATACATGTATTTATTTTTTAACAATTAGTCCCCCTCGGGTATGTGACTATTATGGAGGTGTGATCACTTGTCCTATATGTAGCAGTACTATTGTACTGCTGCATACAGGATTTTCATTCATTATCTATTACCCTATGGCAGGATGTAATAGGTGTACCAACATGGCACCCATGGAGGCCTGCATGAGGCCTCCACCTGCCATGGCAACCGATCGTCACACCACAATTACGAGCGATCAAGGAGAGGATCTTATCCCTGCTGGTAGCAGCTGTTACCGGCTGTAATTATCAACCGCCATGTACGGAGTGGGCTCCATACACCCTTTATGGTATTTGGATGTACGGGTGCGTCCAGAGGCGTAACTTCAAGCTCTTGGGCCCTAGTACAAAAGGTACAATGCCCTCCCCCCACCCAATTACCATGTGCCACTTACAATACTGGTGTCTTCTTATGTGGCAGAGGGGCTTTTGGGCCCCCTCGGGCTGAAGGCCTGGTAGCGACTGCTACCTCTGCACCCCCTGTAGTTACGCCCCTGGGTACGTCCAAATGCGTGAAGTGATATATATATAATATAATATATATATAAATATATATAATATATATATATATATATATATATATATATATATATATATATATATATATATATATATATATATATTCATTCATGTATAAGGTTGATCTCCTGACTCAACACCTCAAAGCAATCACCAGTTCCAAGAACCATGCTTCAAAAGTAACTCTCTACAATAACAGTGTCTGACCCTGCTGATATCCGTATTCACTCCCTAATCGTCAGGACACACATTAAGCCCACAAAAAATCTCAGTAATGCATTGTGTATGAACTAAAACCTTACCTTCACATTATCAGGATGCAGACCCCCGGGGTATTTGTCCATGTACTGACACAGATCTGTATGCTGAAACACAGAAAAAGAAACCATAATTACCTTCTTAGAAAATCTCATGGGAGAAGAAATTCACCGAGCAAACATACCAACAGCACGGTTTCTTTACAAGAAAAATGAGACTGAAATCCATATACAGGCAGTCCCTGACTTACACCGTTCCGACTTCCATCTGTCCCCTAGTTACAAACGAAGACTTATGGGGCATGCCGGCACTTGTAGTTCCATGTTCCACAGCCGATAGTAGCTGTGGAATGACAAGTTCCAGCATGCCCCAGCAGCACATGAGGTGAAGTCTTCTTAACAGGGGCACAGCCAGGAAAAAAAATGTAAAAACCCTTCCCTGCACTATTCAAAATTAAAAAAAACAACCTTTTGTGCTGGAGTTACATTTAATAAATATACCCGTTCCGACTTACATACAAATTCAACTTAAGAACAAACCTAGTCCCTATCCCATTTGTAACCCGGGGACTGACTGTAATATCCCATATGCACAGTATATTAGGTAGCAGAGCTCAGATTGTCTTCTCTGGCAGAGCTGAAATCTCTGGTTGTACTTGAAGAGGTTCAGAGACCTTAAAATACTAAATGTTGCTCTGAAACTAATGCCTCCTATTTATTGAAATGGAACATGCAACAGATACAAAGAGCATAATAACGGTACTACTTGATAGAGTACAATGTCAGTCACCAAAACACTATTTTTCAACATGGTCATCCAGGGCTGGCACGACAAGTAGGGCACAACTTTGTCTCAAGTAGGAAGGGGGCGCAAGGAGGTATAGAGGGGGCTGAATTTTCCATAGAGAGGCGCTATATGCTTTATTTGCCTAGTGCACCAGAAGACTTTGTCCTAGTTCTGTAGTCACCACCTTTGACTATGCATTTTCGCAAATGATGAACAAGGGTTTCCAAGCCCCGGTTGTAAAAATCTGCTACAACGAAGGTGACTCTTTTACAACTGCTATGATGGAGATTTTCCAACGTTGCAATTATCGTTTCCAATGCACTGAAGGCAATATTCAGCTCCTTACACCGTTCCTTGGTCATAATCCACCAATTCATGTGAATGAGCTGATCAAGGCACTTTTTATTTTGCGGTATGACGACTGTATATGGCCATCTGGAACATGGCTCATATACTTTCATAACTCTGTCACCACTATTGCATCCCAAGCCATTCACTCTGCTAACATCCACTGTTGGTCTCCTCATTCATCGACACTTGCTGAATGTTTGTCAATGGCTGCAATTTTTTTTTCCACATGGAGGAATTTAACAAAACGCCTTGCTCAAGATGCTGTTTCATGTCAGACACCAAAGGCCTTATGTATGAAACCTTTCTAGCAGTAAGACTGTCTTTGTTGCCCATAGCAACTGATCAGAGCTCACAGCAGCCAATCAAAGCTCAGATTTAATTTTCCAGAGCACTATATGAAATGAAAGCGGAGCTCTGATTGGTTGCTATGGGCTCTGATAATTTGCTATGGGCTCTGATAGGTTACTATGGGCTCTGATTGGTTGCTTTGGGCTCTGATTGGTTGCTTTGGGCAACAGAGTCTTACTGCTAGAAAGTTTTCATTCTCTGATAGGTTGCTATGGGATCTGGTTACTATGGGCTCTGATAAGTTGCTATGGGCTCTGGTTGCTATGAGTTATGACAAGTTGGTATGGGCTCTGATTGGTTGCTATGAGTTATGACAAGTTGGTATGGGCTCTGATTGGTTGCTATGGGTAACAAAGACAGTCTTAGGCCTCGTTCACACGGCTTATTTGTCCGCGGATTGGCGCCGTACTCCGCACCGGATTTGCGCTGCAGTACGGCGCCAATCAGTCTGCGTAATTACGGTAATCCACTGCTCTCATAGAGAACAGTGGATTCCGTCGCTCCTCCCCGCTCGGCGAATCCGCCGCGGGGGGAGAAAGTGACATGCACATTATTTACGGCGCGGACGCGCCGTAGATAATGACAGTCTATGGGGCCGGGGAGCGGCGCCGCCGCCGCGCTGCGGCCCCGCCCCCGTCCCGCTCTTATTCACGCCGGATTTGCGAGCGCAATCTGGCTCACAAATCCACCGTGAATAAGCCGTGTGAACACGGCCTTACTGCTAGACAGTTTTCATACATAAGGCCCTATGTCTACTGCCATACCTCCAATGTCCGCTACTGATGGCATAGGCCAACATAATGCAATGTGCATTATTCTGATACATTTCCGCCACCTCAATAGATGGATTTCCTCTTCAGCAGGGAGCTTTATATACACCTCAAAAATTTTAAGAAGGTCAAAGAAGGACACATTTATTACAGTGTAAAGGATCCCATTTTTAATACATAGAGATATACTTGAATAAGTTTTACTTAAATTTTAATACAAATATAATCGGACTATAAACATTTTTAGGGTCTATATTTCTTAGGGCATGTCCCCACTGCACGGGTTTTCCGCCCTCGGGCCGCCCGAAAAACATTCTACAAGCACATTCTTCCGTCCAGTTTTCGGATGGATTCTGTGCTTGTGAATGCGAAGGGGGAGGGCTTTTCTCCGCTCATATATAAAAACCGACCGGTATTTGTTCCTTACCGTGTGAACGCACCCTTAAAATGATTAAATAATATTTGAGTTGCAGTCTAATATACAGATAGGAGCCAGACAAGTATTTCGTTGGAGTCATATGAATTGAGGATTACTACATCCAATATATGGCGCTGGCGCGCTCTTCCCCATAAGCCTTTGTTTAAATGCAAAATATCCAGTGAAGTGGAATAGGTGAATTAAATCCTTACACACCCACATGGTGCTCATTCTCCCAAATGAGATAGGTTACCCCTTCTAAGGCACACTTGCTTCTCATCCTCAGCCAGCCAGCAGTTTGTACTCTGCACCAAGAAGTGGAGTTTCACACAGCTGACGTCCAAAACATGGTACAGAAAGGGCAGGCTAGAGACCTAGTCAGACAAGCAATAGGTTGGCTCAGGTGGAGATCTTGCTTTACAAGGTCAAAGCAGAAGGTCAAGGCAGGCGGCAGACAAGAAACATGGTCAGGGGGACAGCTGGGGTCAGAATCAGTAGATGAAATACAACAGGAAAACAATGAAATACTAGAGCAATACTCAAAGGGGTTTCCTTTCACCAACACTGCTCCCTTCATCCCTGTTTCAGGCTCACACTTCCTGTGTAGGTTGTGATTGGTTCTATAGCCTTGATTGACATATCAGCTCTGCCTCGAAGAGGGACTTTGGTGATGGAGGGGTTTTGAAAAAAAAAAAAAAATTACACTGTCCAAGAGACGTCTAGCTATATATGTGAGCTAGCAGTTAGATTTGTCATGAAAGAAAGTTCCATTGAGGGAAAATGCAGGAATATCTTTCATTATTACCAAAAATATTAAATAAATGCAGGAAAAATAAGAGTCAGCATATTTCTATGTAGTGATGGAGAAAAACGTGCACGCTGCCAAGATGAACAGTGTGATTTTCCTACATTCACACTGTTATCTGTTTATTTACATACAATGATAACAGTATCAATGAGCAGCTATGTGCTCTGCAGTCCTGACAGGATAACAAAGCTATGGAGATCTCTTTTCATTAACAGAGATAAACTGAGAAGAAAGCTTCCATTCTGCTAACCAAGGCCGGAGTGATGGGCAAAAATAGACCTCCTAGGGCGCCAACTCATCTAAGACAGAAAAAGGGGTTGCAAGGAGGGATGGAGTGGGCTGAATTTTTCATTAGGTGCCTTATTTGCTTAGAGCACCAGAATATCTTGTCCTAGTCCTGCTGCTAATAACCACCGCTACAGAAAATAGCAACCTAGTGGTCTGCAATATAGAAAGCCGTGTCTAAACAAGGAGAGAAAAACAGCTGTATCTTTGAAATAAAGTAAAATCAGAACATCAATGTATTAAGTAATAATCTTTATTTACCTTTGCCTACATGTTTAAAGCTAATCAATGTGGTGGGAATATCCCTTTAAGACTAGGCATGGGCCAAGGGAGGAGTTTCCCTCTAAATAGTATGTGAAAGCACTGCCATAGGAAGAGGCACACACATGTAGTTCAAACTAGCCCTTTAAATTTGCAAATACCAGCACACCCGCACATGAAGGGCAGCAGAAAAGCCTTAATCACTCAATGGAGCAGTGGAGAGAAAATGCATGAAGCAATGGAGAGATAGAATGCTGCCCCCAAATACAAAATCAATACCCAGTCAGTGGCATGGGACAGATAAAAAGGGGTTGTAGGAATGAGCTGAAAAACACATAGGGCGACATGTCAGAAAAGTGGCGCTTCCACGGCAGTTTTAAGGCACATTAAATGAGTGTATAATGCGCCTGAATAAATAAACCTCTCAAAAATCTGGAGTCTGTTCTACCTTGTATAGCATATTTAATGCGCCTAATTTAGGAGTATACCAAAGAAAAGGCACATTGCATATCATTGCTAGCATATTTGATGCGCCTACTTTAGGCACATTCAAAAGTGTCATGCCTGGCATATAATGCGCCTAGTTTTGGGGTACAAAAGTTAATTTATATAGAGAATAGGATGTCAACAGTATTTTTTGGGTGCAAAATACACCAAAAAAAGGGTGCAGCCCTAATGGGACATGTCGCCCATAGTGAATGCCTTCTGAGAGTTGTTCAACATTGGAAAAACATGGCTGCTGTCTTCTCAAAACCGCACCTGCTCTGCTATAGGTCGTGTCTGCTATAAAGCATAGCTCTATTGAAGTGACTGGGGCTGAGCTGCAATACCACACAGTGCAGTCCACTTTTTGGAAGACATCAGCCATGTTTTTCTCATCTTACTTGTCCCTTAAAGGGGTTGTCTCACTACATGGATTCATCTAACCTCAGTCCTGTTTTCTCAATTTTATTTTTGAATTCAGGACATGTTTACTGGCTACTACTGTCCTGCAGTGACAAGATGCTGAGGACACCAGGTCTGGAGCTAGAGGGACCAGTGCTGGCAGCCTGTCAGGAGAGATGGAACAGGTCTGTAGCTATAGCGACCAGTGCTGGCAGCCTATCAGGAGAGATGGAACAGGTCTGTAGTTATAGCGATCTGAGAAGCTGATGCAGCCCATACAAGAGGGGATATCTCAGAATAGGTAGGACACTGTTAATGGACACATTTTGCAGTGACTTGTTTTTGCAAGATCTTTAACATAAAGAGAAATCCTTGTAGTGAGAAAACCCCTTTAAGCATGTTAAACTCACCTATAATTGTTTAGAGAATAAACATCACAGGATTGCAGGTCATGTTTTAGTTTTTTGAGGGTTTCTTTTTAATTTTTACATGAAAAAAACATCCTCAGGAAACCAAGCTCTGCAATTGTTGCTGTAATACTAGTTATTTAACTACAGGGGGTCTCTATCTCTTCTTAATGGAAACCTCCTACAAGGAACAATTTAACAGAAATTCATGACACTGTTTAATATCAAGACTGCACTCAAGCCCTTATCTCTAGTGCTCTCAGCGGAATATGCATCTGTGTTCCCATAGGCTACTAAAGAAAATGCAAAACGTAAAGACAGTAATAGAGAAAAGAAATGTATTCATTTGGATAGGCAAATGAGACTGTATTGTATATAGGTGCTGCCGTGTATCCTGAGGCTACAAACACATGTAGCAGAGCTGAGAATACAGTGATTCCTCAACTTACAATGCCTTCAGAATACAATATTTCCACCATACAATGGTTTTTCCTGGGACATTGTATTCCAAACTTGCACTCCCCACACAATGTCTCGGACATTGCTGATCTGCACCTCATTTGATTGATGGAAGATCCAACCAATTATCATGAACATTTTACTTGTAAAACATCCATATTAGTGAGGTGCATGCAGTGATTGGCGGTCTATAGCGCCTCTCTACAGTATAGTGCGGTACTACATGTCCTGTACTGCTCTTACATGTATTAGTGAGGTGCATGCAGTGATTGGCGGTCTATAGCGCCTCTCTACAGTATAGTGCGGTACTACATGTCCTTTACTGCTCTTACATGTATTAGCAAGGTGCATACAGTGATTGGTGGTCTGTAGCGCCTCTACAGTACAGTGCGTTACTACATGTTCTGTACTGCTCTTACATGTATTAGTGAGGTGCATGCAGTGATTGGAGGTCTATAGCTCCTCTCTACAGTACAGTGTTGTTGGATATTGGATGTTACACATTGGTTTTTCACACCGCTTAGAAGTGGTTCCGTGCAAATTCATCAAGCATTGGAGCGGTGAGCTGACTTCTCTTTTTCTTTTGTGTATGTTTTCTTGTTTTTTCATTGTTGGATGTGGCCTTATGTCACGCAACTTTTTCCCAAAATCTTATGGTTTCACCTCTGCAGAAAAGTTTTCAAATTGGCAGTAAATTCACACACATTTGGGAGACATACAGTCGTCCCTAAAGTGACCATGGCCTCAGAATACAGAATTTTTACCATAAAATGCTCTTTCTTGGGACATTGTATCTTGATACCACACTCCCCATACAATGTCACAGACATTGACGATCTGCAGCTCATGTGATTGATGGAAGATCCAATCAAGTATCATGAACATTTTACTTGTAAAACCTCTGTATTAGTGCTGTACATGTAGTGATTGGTGGTCTAGTAGCGCCTCTCTACAGTACAGTGCGGTACCACATGTTCTGTACTGCTCTTACATGTGTTACTGAGGTGCATGCAGTGATTGGGGTCTATAGCGCCTCTCTACAGTACAGTGCGGTATTACATGTCCTGTACTGCTCTTACATGTATTAGTGAGGTTCCTGAATTGATTGTTTTTCTATCGCGCCTCTCTACAGTACAGTGCGGTATTACATGTCCTGTACTGCTCTTACATGTATTAGTGAGGTGCATGCAGTGATTGGTGGTCTATAGCTCCTCTCTACAGTACAGTGCGGTACTACATGTCCTGTACTGCTCTTACATGTATTAGTGAGGTGCATGCAGTGATTGGAGGTCTATAGCTCCTCTCTACCGTACAGTGCGGTACTACATGTCCTGTACTGCTCTTACATGTATTAGTGAGGTGCATGCAGTGATTGGGGTCTATAGCACCTCTCTACAGTACAGTGCGGTACTACATGTCCTGTACTGCTCTTACATGTATTAGTGAGGTGCATGCAGTGATTGGAGGTCTATAGCTCCTCTCTACAGTACAGTGCGATACTACATGTCCTGTACTGCTCTTTCATGTGTTAGTGAGGTGCATGCAGTGATTTGCGGTCTAGTAACGCCTCTCTACAGTACAGTGCGGTATAACATGTCCTGTACTGTTCTTATATGTATCAGTGAGGTGCATGCAGTGATTGGGGGTCTATAGCGCCTCTCTACAGTACAGTGTGGTACTACATGTCCTGTACCGCTCTTACAGGTATTAGTGAGGTACATGCAGTGATTAGTGATCTAGTGACTCCTCCCTACAGTACAGTGCGGTACTACATGTCCTGTACTGCTGTTACATGTGCCAGGATGAGCGGCTCCTTTGGGCACCTGGTGAGGGCCCCATTTTCTTTTTTCTGGTCCATTGTGTATACAGTCCATGAATCAAAGAAGCTCCTGTCCTCATTATAGAAAGCAGTTTCCAGCTTCCAGCAGCTCTCTCCGATGTTATATGGAAGAACTTGCTTTATCTGGATTAGTATCTATGGCTTCAGAGCCGATTACCAGTTTTCCATAGATTTATGGTCTCAACATACGTGTTCGTCCAGGAACCAATTAATATTGTAGGTTGAGGGAATACGGTTGTTGATCATATATCTGCTGTGATGCTGGCTGTACAGAATATTGTAATATGAAAGGTGGATTTAAAGGGAACTTGTTTATGCTGCCCTGAGAGCAGGAAGTGAAAGACAGGGAGGTGCTGAGCTCTGTGACATATAGGGTTATATGATAGAGGAGAATAGCGGAGCTCTGTGATATATAGGGTTATATGACAGAGGGAGAGGAGCTGAGCTCTATGATATATAGGGTTATATGATAGAGGAGAATAGCGGAGCTCTGTGATATATAGGGTTATATGATAGAGGAAAGAAGCTGACCTCTGTGATATATACAAGGTTATATGATGGGGAGAGAAGCTGAGCTCTGTGATATATACAAGGTTATATGATAGAGGAGAATAGCGGAGCTCTGTGATATATAGGGTTATAAGACAGAGGGAGAGGAGCTGAGCTATGATATATATAGGGTTATATGATAGTGGGAGAGAAGCTGAGCTCTGTGATATATAGGGTTATATGGTAGAAGAGAGGAGCTGAGCTCTGTGATATATAGCGTTATATCAGAGGGAGAGGAGCTGAGCTCTATGATATATAGGGTTATATGATAGGATAGAATCTGAGCTCTGTGATATATAGCGTTATATGATAGAGGAGAGAAGCTGAGCTCTGTGATATATATGGTTATATGATAGAGGAGAGGAGCTGAGATCTGTGATATATAGGGTTATGAGAGAGAAGCTGAACTCTGTGATATATAGGGTTATATGATAGAGGAGAGAAGCTGAGCTCTGTGATATATAGGGGTATATGATAGAGGAAAGGAGCTGAGCTCTGTGATACTGTATATAGGGTTATATGATAGAGGAGAGAAGCTGAGCTCTGTGATATATAGGGTTATATGACAGAGGAGAGGAGCTGAGCTCTGTGATATATAGGGTTATATGATAGGAGGAGAGGAGCTGAGCAATAGAAATGATAGAAAAGAAGGCAGCATCCACAAGTAAATAGTGACTCTTCTTTTCATTCATCCATAGATATCTGCAACGTTTCGACTCAAATGGCTCTTGCTTTATAAAGACTCCCTTGAGTCAAAATGTTGCAGATATTTATGGAGGAATAAAAATAAGATTCACTATTTACAACCTTGTGGATGTTGCCTTCTTTTGTATTGTCTGAGGCTACAGTTTTAACCAAGTGGATTCAGGAGTTGAAGGCTTTGCACCCTTTGTTACATGGTTGATGCTGTGGGATAAAACTTTTTTGCATATACTAGTAAAAGGAGTCACAAACTAGTGATAGGAGCAAAAGCCATATACTTGTGACAAAAATCACACGCTTTTGACAGAGCTCCTATTCTAGCGTATTGGTATTAGACTGACTGAACAGGGAGATGAAGAAATTGGCCACTGACCCCCCATTACATACATGGCTGACAGGTTCTGCAGTCATTTTCTTGACCAATGTTTCACCTAAATTTTGCTATTTATTAGAATTATGGTTTCCAAGGCAGTGTCGGGTTATAGACCAGACCATTATCCAAAATTCAGAATATGAAGCAATGACAAGCTATTCACTGTGCTCCAAGAATGTCAGGTGAAGACAGACTGGTATTCATTGTGCGGCGGAGGTATCCTCAGCGGACCTCTGCATTCAGACCAGTGGCGAGGTCGTAAGACAGCTGCTTCCATTAATTCATCTCTTCTATTACACATAAAGATAAAAAAAAATCCATAGCAAAAAAGATCTCCATAAGAGTCCCAGTAAATCTGGGTTCCTGTAGAGAAGTCATATAATAGACTGTGGTTATGGAGATCTTTATAGCATGCAGCTTATGTATTAATTAGAGAGCTATAACTTATGGCTTCATAGGAAGTATTAATGATACTTTGCTAATTAAATGAATTTTCTAACTTTATTTTTAGACAAATCTGAATAAATTTGTTTTCTACTCTGAAAAATCCCAATATGAATGATCCCTTGACAATAAGTTGTTCACAAAGAGAGTAATTCTGGAGTATAAGGTGTCAAACACAAGCAGGGGAACGTCAAGTAGTAAAGGGGTTTTGCCACGAAGTGAGTTCCTTAGCTCTTATCTGCCCAGGAGAAAAGATAAACAAATCATGAACGCTGCAGGGGTGAGAGGGAGGGGGTGAGCAGAGAGTGAGGAAGAAGGGAGCGTCTGCAATGTTTACTCAAATAATAACATTACAACCAGTGGATTGTCTATACAGCAGACAGACTCATACACTGCACTTTCTCCCCAGCCCTTTGCAAGCTCCTTCATGTTCCCTGTCATCAGATAAGAAGTGCAAACACGCAAGCACGGCCAGATCAGCTCCTGTCAAGTGTCCTGGTCGGTCTAATGTAAAGTTTCAGGAAACTAAGGGGACTGAGCAATGCTGTAGCTCTCACAGGCTTCACTTTTTGTAATCACATATATTTAGAGAAGTGATTAAATACCCATTTTGGAGGATCCCACATCAACATTAAACATACATGCCAACTCTCCCGCTTTTGGCGGGGGTTCCCGCTAATGGGGGTCCCCCCCGCCCTCCCGGTAGAGTTGGCATTTCTCCCGCCGTCAGCCGGTGTGCGCTGTACATACAGTTCAGCGTCGCAGGGGGAGTGACACGCGGCTGCACTCACTCCCCCTGCGACGCTGAGACTACTCAATCGGCCGGGAGATGTCCGGAGCTGCAGGAGCCTGGTGAGGTAAGTGGCTTTTATTATTTTATTTTTATTAGTTATAGGGGGGCTCTACTGGCTACAATGGGGGGGGTGGGGGAGTCTACCTGGCAACAGAGGGGGCACTACCTGGCTACAATGGGGGGGGCACTACCTGGCTAACAATGGGGGCATCTACCTGGCTAACAATGGGGGCATCTACCTGGCTAACAATGGAGGCATCTACCTGGCTACAAGGGAGGGGGGACACTACCTGGCAACAGAGGGGGCACTACCTGGCAACAGAGGGGGCACTACCTGGCTAACAAAGGGGGCACTACCTGGCTAACAAAGGGGGGCATCTACCTGGCAACAGAGGGGGCACTACCTGGCTAACAATGGGGGCACTACCTGGCAACAAAGGGGGCACTGCCTGGCTAACAATGGGGGCACTGCCTGGCTAACAAAGGGGGCACTGCCTGGCTAACAAAGGGGGCACTATCTGGCAACAAGGGGGCACTACCTGGGCAACAAAAGGGGCACTACCTGGCAACAAGGGGGGCATCAACCTGGCAACAAAGGGGGGCATCTACCTGGCTAACAAAGGGGGGCATCTACCTGGCTAACAAAGGGGGGCATCTACCTGGCTAACAAAGGGGGGCCTCTACCTGGCTACAAATTTGGCTCTACCTGGCTACAGAGCGGGCTCTACCTGGTTACAGAGCAGGCATCTACCTGGCTAAAGGGGGGGCATCTACCTGGCTACAGAGGGGCATCTACCTGGCTACAGAGGGGGCATCTACCTGGCTACAGAGGGAACATCTACCTGCCTGTAAGGGGCACTACCTGGTTATGGGGGCTACTACCTGGCTATAAGGGCATCTACCTGGCTTTCTTCCAAAGCCGTTATGCAGTTAGGTGGAGTGGGGTGTGGCTTTTTGAAGGGGTGTGGCACACCGGCAAGATGGGCGTGTCCATGCAAATTTTTGCTGCAGCGCGCGGAGTGCGCCGCCCTTTTCAATCTCCTGCTTTTTCAATTTCAAAAGTTGGCAACTATGACATTACATCGTGGCAAAACCCTTTTCATTTCAGAAAAGTATGTATTAACTGGTGGAACCACAGAGTCATTTAGGTCATGGTTTCATGCAGTTGCTTTTCTCCGTCTTGGTCTGAATGGTACCAGTGGAGCCTATAGCTGGATCTTCAGTGGAACGCTGGAGCTTCCCTCTCCATCCACACATTGTCTCTTTAAAGGGGTTTCTCACCTTGCTGTTTCACAGGGCAGCTTTCATTCAGACATCCTTTCTCTTCCTGATCAGTCTGTGGGTAATTGGAATATCCGTGCCGTATTCAAAGGTCTGCTAATTACTCTGAGATTAGATATAAATCTCATACTCTCAAGTCCAGAGAAGCTCCAGAGCTAAAGTAAACAAAAGTAATTAGTCTTCTTTGTTTGTTAGATCAGATAACACTCAAGCTCTCAAGCTGCCAGAAGTTCTGTGTGCTGACCTATGTGATGATGTCATCCCTGCTATCAGATAAGACAAACAGCAGGGGAGAGCAGGGTAGAGCAGGTTGGTAACCTAGAGATACTTGAGTGCACTCAGAGCAGGTAAAATCAATTATCTCCTCAACAAAGAAAAATAACAGAGCAATCTATTTGGAAAACGTCTTCCTTTACTGCTCCCTAATCCTTGTAGTGAGACAACCCCTTTAAGCCTTTTACTCTTTTACCTGGATTGGCCCTTATACTGTACTTTCTGGTGAACATGTAGGTCTGACTGTATGGTTGATTAAAGGGGTTTTATCGTTACAAAAATCATGTCTCAGATTAAGGGGACAGTAAAAATAAGCACTTTTGTAATTGGGTTGCATTACCTCAGTCACTTGGTTTAGCAGATATGAGCTTCTCTGTAAATCTGTATTCTATTTCTGCTGTTGCTGGTCAGACACACCCCCTGGACGTTTCCCGCCTCCCCTAGGCACGCCCCCTGCACTGTGATTGGCTGGCTGACATTTCATTCAGCCTGTTGGGATAAGCGCCTAGACAGGAAACGCCCCGGCCACGCCCCCTGTGCTGTGATTGGCTGCCTGCACACTCTGTTTACTCCCCTCTGAGCTGTTAAAATCAAGAGTAAAACCAAGGTCTGCTGGCTCTATGTACATCTCAGCTCTAGGGTGAAGGATCTGGGCAATGACTGCCTGTTTAAAGGGCTTTTGCCAAGAGGTTGATTCACCTCCTCACAGGTCCAGTCCTTAACTGCTACTTTGAAAAGGGCGTTCTGTTCCTAAAGATCTAATGCAAGCCCCGCCCCCTTTATGACATCATCATCTGTAGTGTATATACTTTGTTTTTATGAAAATTTTTATATGTTGCTAGTAACCCCAATCTATAAATTTTATTTAAAAAAAACATCAAAAACACAACAAAGCTCCCCTATATCCTCACAAGTAGTACCCCCAAAGCACTTCCAACTTTATGTGATAAAAATGAAATATACTGGGGATGAGACATGATATGGGGGAGCTATGTATGTGTTATATATTCATTATAGAGATTGACATATATATTTTAGGTCTCCTACATATGTGTAGAATTTTAGGGGGTGGGGGGGGAAATACTCGGGAGGGACTAGAACTCCCAAAACCCCTTCATTGTAAGCCAACGCTCTCCCCACTGCACCACCCAGCCGCCCAAGTTACTTACAGGTTGACCAGGATCTCCTCACAAAACTGAGTGCTTCTCCCCCCATTGTTTTCACTCACATGTCACTGACAGCAAGCAGAGATTTTTACTTGAAGCTGACATTTGTCCTTGTATTTGAGTAAAGTCTCTCCCTTTGTTGTCAGAAACAATTTGGGTGAACACCACTAGAACAGAAATAAAGCTGCTGGCTTTCGTGTAATTTGTGTGTAAACTAAGAGATATAACAGGTGCTGTGCTGCGCTTGTGGACCCTGAAGGCTGCAGACATAAGCATTGCAGGAGGCTACAGAGCTGTTATATCCAAGTTTACCAACCCTTCTGCTTCTACTGCCTAACCCAGAATGATTGATGTCACAGTTCTTCATGAGGGAGACACGCCTCCTGGGAGGGAGACACGCCCCCTTTGGAGGAGAGACACACCTGCTGACAGGAGAGACACGCCCCTGGATTTCAAACTCAATCTGAGAGAATTAGCTGAACAGCACGAGCAGCTCAAATGAAAAAACTCCTTTAACCTTCCATCCCTTTCTCCCTTTCTAATACTTATACTCAACTCTCTCCATGCTAGTGGACTGCTTCTTCGCTCACTCTCGCCTCATGAACTGACTCCACACCCGACTCTTCCCAGATTCTTCTCCATTCTCTGCTTCCTCCCATATTCTTATGTCATTTGCTGTCAGGAAAATGAATTCCCAGCTCTACACTGTGGCACCCAGTGATCAGCTAAAATATGTGGATAAATCTTTCCCCTGCAGCACCTCCAAGAGAGAAACTAAGCATCACATAGTGCCATTGAACTCAGAGCGCTAGAAACTGGCTCCTGCACTACTCCGTGCAGAATGGAGAGGTGGCCACATATGCGTGGTTTTCTCTGTTCTGTTCTATGGAAGCTCCAAGAATAGTGGGGTAAGTATGCTTGAATTAATTCCTATTGAAATTAATAGAGTGTGCCGAGGATGTGACCACCTCTCCATTATGTCGAAGAAGTGTGGTGGTGTAACCAGATCTCTATTTACTTCTTGTTCCTACAAATGTCAAGTGACCACTACAGCCAATTAGTGGCTTCAGCCATCACAAAGAAAGTTGCTTATTAAAACGGTTGTCTCACCATGCTATTTTACAGAGCCATAGCCAGCTTGAGTCTCGCAATTTCTGGTCAGACTGTAGGTGGTTCTACAGCACATCAGCTCTGCTGTTTCTAGCTGATCCCGTTACAGTGACATGAATGCAGGAGATTCGTATTCTGTAGTACTCAAGGCTACAGA
Organism: Phyllomedusa bahiana; assembly: GCA_025379985.1. NCBI lineage: Eukaryota > Metazoa > Chordata > Amphibia > Anura > Hylidae > Phyllomedusa > Phyllomedusa bahiana. The sequence goes on from JAODAL010000959.1 coordinate 109,330, forward strand.
GCTCTAACGGTCTAAAGCTTCTTAGTAAGTAATGTAAACAAGCTCCTGAACTTCAAGATAAGGAACAAAGCAGGGAGTGAATCATCATCCTGACCACTGCTTCAGTCTGTTAGAGTGGAGAGAGTTGTGGCCAGTAACTAGTCAAACTTGTGTACAGAACAAGCAGAAGAGCTCTACTTTTAGGAAAAGCAAAATCAGAAAAACAATGTATTTGGAAATAGTCTTTATTTACCTTTTATCTTATGTTTAAAGCTAAATCAACAAAACAGAAATACCTCTTTAATAGTGATGTTAAGGGAACGGTATGCGGCAGCTGAAGCCACTGATTGGCTGTAGTGGTCAATAAAATTTGGAGGAACAGGAAGTAAAAAGAGATTGAAGACTGGGGATTGTGGTTTTTTTTTTGCATGCAGCAGTAGCTAAAAAAATTCAGAAAAACTCTTTAAAAGTCCCTTGAAGTAGGATTCGATAGACAGAGAGCCGAGCATAACTTTCCTGAGCATCTTCTCCTTTTAGCGGCCACCCTCTTTCAACTTGTACAAAGCTTAGGGATCTCCTGTCCATCTTTGACCTCCACCTTGACTATAAATGTCTTTTGCTGGAATACTCTTTTAAAGGGAACCTGTCCCATAGGTTATGCCCCCCTTGCTGAGGACAGCAAAAAGCTAGTGTCAGACTGCTGTTCCCAGCGCTGTGTCCCTTATTCTGTAAGATGCAGCAGTTTTAGAGTATTTAGTGCTCAAATCTGCAGTTTTCAGCCAGAAAAGTCATAAAGAGAGTCTGGTTTTTCATGCCCCCACCCCCCATCTGAGGCTAGCCCTGCCCACCTCAACCTATAAACCTATTACTTTGAATAGGTAGAAACATACGAGTAACTGTCAGTGGGCGGAGCTAGCCTTTGGAGGGCGGGGCTAACACCGGCTCATGAATAAGATTTGAGTATAAAATACTCTAAAACTCCAGCATCTTACAGAATAAGGGACACAGCGCTGGAAACAGCAGGTCTGACACTAGCTTGTGCAAGGGGGGCACAACCTATGTGACAGGTTTCCTTTAAGAAGATTTTAATCTGCGCACATGAGCAGCAGATCCCCTAAAAGTGTGTGTACAGCTTTAAAAGAACCGTGAGCGCTTGCCTGGATTCTATGCAACCAGTTTTTACACATTAGCTGAAAAATCCCCGCAGCCTGGTGACCCGTGCTCCTGTAATCTATGCAGTAAATTATGCAATTTTCGATCATTTCCATTTATATTTATGTGTGAAATTGTCAAATGTTTCTCATGTTTTTTTTTTGTTTTTTTTTTACCGCAAAAAGCTGGAGTCATGAGTCAGGTTTTCCACAAGGGAGTAATTTCCCTCGGCTACACAAGGGAGGAAAGTGGCCTAATCTGGAGCTGTGAATGAAGCGCTTTCACCACTTCACACAGCAAAATTACAAGAGGAAAATACTGCCTCATCCCAGTGACTACTGTGTGACAAGAGTGAGACAAAGCAGAGCTGGGACAGCGGCACTATGCTTGGACATAAAAACTTTTCTAAAGTACAAACCAAACCGGAAGAGAATAATGTTCTGCAAATAAACCTGGAGCGATCTTAGACTCCGACATGAGTAACTATCACAGAGCCGATCATCATGGGCATAACTAGTGCTGAGCTTCCGATTCGGGTCACAGACAAATGCAACCAGAATCCAAGCACTTTGGCATCGGTTGGCCTAAATAGATTTGGCAATTATTTGGCAAATATTTTTTTTTTTCCCCCCTCCCCAAAAAAAAAAATTCAACCATGAAATAATGCCAATGCTGAATTGTGGTTAGTGTTGGGGATCTTTAACTGGTTTGCAGCACTTCTCTTACTAGCCTCTGTTGCCTATAGTCCCTCAGTACTCGTGCTCTGATGTTACGTCCCGCCTGACATTACTTCGGTTCCGCCCACACTACAAACATTTCCAGTCGGTGTTTGACACGGATTTGGATCTTCAAGTATATCAAAAAACCATTCCCATAGACCTCAATTGAAAAGCCGAGTTGTAGTCCACACGACTAGGACTTTCTTAAAGGTCGGATTTCAAAACCACCATTTTTACAATAAACTTGAAACATGTTCGTTACTTTAGCGGATTTTTGGTAAAAAAAAAAAAAAAAAAAAAACGCGTTCCAAACATTTCTAAGTCGGATCCACGTCCAAAACCCCATAGACATGAATGGGACTCATTATCTGACTGTAAATCCAGCGGAGAGGAAGGGGGGGGGATCAACCTAAAATCCACATTGAAAACTGCGTCAAAATACTCATTGGACAATGCAGTTTTAGGATACAGAATCCGTCGAATCTTTTGACATGTGTCGTGTGGATGTACCCTGAAGGTCTTGTGGACTGGACCGAAAGTGACATTGGAGTGCAATGGGGGCCGAAAAATTAAACCCTGCAGATTAGACTAATTAAAAACCCTAACCTCAATTTGGGGTTAGGATTAGAGTCAATCTTATGGTCAAGATTAGGGCTGAGTTTAGTGTTATGGTCAAGATTAGAGATAGGTTTAGGGTTAAATTCAAGATTAGGGCTATGTTTAGGGTCTCGATCAATATAAGGGAGAGATTTAGGGTTACAGTCAAGACTAGGGCTAGTTTAGGGCTGGTTATTCAAGATTAGGGCTAGGTTTCCGTTTACAGTTAAGATTAGGATTAGGGTTAAGGTCAGAATGAAAACATTTATCCCAAGCCTAAATTTTTTTTTATTTTTTTATTTTTTTTTACAAGTGTGGTCAAGCTGATGTTGAAAAAAAACTGGGGTCAAACTTGAGCAGCATCAGGCTAGTTATAGCAGCTTCTATGGGGCCCAAAATGTTGATGTGAAATGAGTGAAATGATAGCATGTGGTACATGCAGTCCAGTGTAATCAGGAGCTGTAGGCTTTCTGCGCCAACCTGTTGCTGATGGACTGCTTTTTCTATACGCACAGTAACGATGGGACAGTGGCACAGCAGATTTGCATATAGAAACAGATTTTACAAATCTCATGCCCACGTGGAGGAAATTTCCCATGTGTAAATTGACCTGCAGTACAGATTTTTAAATCAGAATATACATTTCTATTGACGATTTCCTGTGGATTTTCCCATTGATCTGAATGGACCAAAATTCTCAAGATCTGTTGCAGATTGTACCTGCAGATTTTCTGCAGCAAATCCATTCCAACTAATAGGGAGAAAACTGGCTAACAGCAGCAAAAGGGCGAGGAATGCCACCAGGTTATGGCCACACCCAGGGGCATAACTAGAAATGATGGGGACCCATAGCAAAATGACCATGATGGGAAACAAAACAGCAGCAAAAGTAGCAATAATTAGGCTCTGCCTACACTGCACAGAACGTCAGTTTTTTCAGCGTTTTTCGTTTTCTAAAAACGCTGGAAAAGCGACTGTAATCATCTCCCATAGACTCTAATGTAAAACCCTCCTGCTGTCTCCACTGAGCTTTTTTCTGCTCGTTTTTTTTTACTGGTCGTATTTTGCAACATGTTCTAAAAAACGCCAGAGCCGGGCAGAAAATTTATTACAGGAGTCTATGGAAAGCGCCGGACGTTTTTTGGCACGATTTTTCAATGAAAACCCATCCAGGAGACCCAAGTCCCACCTATAGTGGGTGTTAAAGGAGTTGTCTCCCTTCAGAGTTTCAGAGAATGCATGAATGAAATACTCTGTCACTTCCTGGTTCAGACTGACTCATTTGCATAAACTCCATGCTTGTACAGCTCCTTGCCCTGCTGTGCTTTCAGATGCTAATTAGATCAGATTAGCTTCTCAAACTATAACAGGACTTCTTATCTGATCCCCAAAACAAAAGCCCTAATTACAGTTCTGTTTATTTTACATAAATCAAGCTTTTTACTGCTGAGCAGCACAGGACACTGCTGTGACCTGTGTGATGACTCACTCACTGTTATCTCATTGAACAAACAGCAGGGGGAGAATTGTTTACAGGTTGGTTACTGAGGGAACTAAATAGCCAGGGAGGTAATAAATTCACTTGTATCTCTTTAGGGAAAACAGAGGAACAAAGCAATATATTTGGAAAATGTCTTTATTTTGTGTTCCCTACAATTTGAAAGCTATTCTTTGTAGCGAGACAACCCCTTAAATAAAGGTTATACCTTATCAAATTTGCATACAAGTGTCTGATGTGTCCTTTTTTTGTACCTTTTGTAATAAAATGATCATGCTTTGGCCGCTAATGATTTTTGTGCAATTCATATATTTTTCGCTGAAAATACGTTTTTTATGGATTTTGGCGTCAGAATCCACTTTTTTGCGGATTTTGGTGCTAAAATCCTTTACTTAACATATTTTGGTGCTAATAAAGTTATCTCGCTTCTGACGCCAAAAATAAGTTTTTTACGGATTTTGGCGCAAGAATCCGTTTTTTTCGGATTTTGGTACTAGAATACTTTTCTCAACATATTTTGGCGCTAATAAAGTTATCTCACTTCTGACGCAAAAATACGTTTTTTACGCTAAAATCCTTTTCTTAACTTTATAAGCGCCAAAATATGTTTAGGAAAGTATTTTAGCGCCAAAATCCATTAAAAAAAACGGGTTTTGGAAAAACTGTAAAAAAAAACTTTTTTGTGGGCAGAAGCGGGGTTTTTATTCGCCCAATATGTTTTAAAAAAGGGTTTTTTGCCCAAAATCTGTAAAAAAACGGTTTTTGGGCAAAATCCGAAAAAAAAAAAAACCTTTTTTTGGGACAAAAAAACGAGATAGCTTTATTGCAAAAACAGTAAAACTATAGATCTTGCCAAAAATCCGTTTTAAAAAATGGACTTTTGGGCCAAAAACCTAAAAAAACATATTTTTGGCGAAAACACAAAAAATAAAAAAAAAAATCAAATTTTCGGCAAAATTTTTTTTCCCGGTAAAAAATTTTTTTTTTAAAATCCTTTTAAAAAAAAAAAAAAAGGGCCAAAAACCGTAAAAAAAAAACGTTAATTTTGCCGACAAACCAAGATAACCTTTTTAGCGCTTTTAAATCTGTAAAACGACTACAAGGTCACAAAAAATGCAAGAGGTGTTTTTTTCCCCCTTTTTAGGGGGGAGTTTCTCCCTTGGTTAAAATTATGCGTACATTAAAAACAGGCTTAAAGACAAGCAAAAAACGCTTGTAAAAAAACGCGCCAAAAAACGTAAAATTGCGGCAAAAAATGGCCGTTTTTTCAGCTGCTTTTGACAGGAGTGGACAGAAAACTCCGTTTCATGAACGTTTTTAGTAATTTGTTTTCAGGTCGTTTTTTGTCCACTGCAGGGGAGACAGAGCAATATTATAAATACTGCCATATGTCAGAGGACCCACATAGTAGTGCGGGAGAGCAGAAAGCCACTAGCATGTTATTACCTACAAACAGGTATAAAGTCCTTGCACTAGAGAGAACCCCCTCTACCTCTGGGCCCTATAGCAGCTATTATAGCAATAGATAAGCTCACAAATACATAAGACTCTTCTGTACGCTGCAAAAGGCTCAGTGGACCAGTAATCATTCAGATGCCATGTAAAAAATATTTAGAAACAAGGATTTTGGAAGTTCAAGGGGTGGGTTTACAAATGACTTAGGAATAAGGTATAGACATGTGTGCCTGGGTGTATGACAGACAGACAGCCAGAGATAGATAGATATGAGAATTGACCGATAGATATTTAGATATATTTATATATTTATTTATTTATATATTCTCTTTATTATATTTTTTTTATATATATATATATATATATATATATATATATATATATATATATTTATAGATATAGATATTTATAGATAGTAGTAGAAAGCTTCTCAAAATCAAGAGCTGTATAAGTCCAATATGCATTAAGCACCATCTAATGGTGGCTGCAGGGAGTCAAAATTTTAGTGGAGGGAATATATGGGGTTTGTTACAGGAGTTGCTCAGAATGACAAAAACATGTTTGCTTTCTTTCAAAAACAGCGCCACACCTGTCCACAGGTTGCAGGTGATATTACACCTCGGCTCCTCCCAGATGAAGTTGAGCTGCAATACAACACATAACCTGTGGACATGTGTGGCGCTGTTTTGTGACAAAAACAGCTGTATTTTTCTAATCCTAAACAACCCCTCGGGGCCCCGTCTTATACTTTGATGGGAGTGAGTGGTTTGCTTCAATTTGGGGATTCGTTTCTCAAAAATTCCCCGCTAAAATCAGTGGATTAAAATAAAGCTGCTGTGCCAGATAAAATCAAAGCAAACAGCGGACATTTATCTTTTATATGTGGCCAGTGGCGTAACTCCCGGGTAGGGGGTGCGTTTGTATGGGGCCCCTGCGCTTGGGGGGGCCCCGGGGAGCTGTTCTGCTCTTACCCGGTTTTTGCCGCTCTGGGCCCGCCGGAAGGGGGAAAAAATTATTTTGCGGGGGGGGGGTGCGGGGGGGCGCATACCCCTTTTGAACGGGGGGCCCCCCTCCCTTTTGCCCCCATATGTGATAGCCCCCCATATGAGCCTATAGCCCCCCTTTTATGCCTGCCTATACCCCCCCTAGCCTGCCTATACCCCCCCCCCCACACCCCCCCCTATTGCCCCCCATATCCCTTTTGCCTTAGCCCCCCATAGGCCTGCCTATAGCCCCCCCTATGCCGGCCTATAGCCCCCCCATATTCCTGCCTATGCCCCCCCATTTTCCCTATAGCCCCCCATTGCCTGCCTATAGCCCCCTATGCCTGCCTTACCCCCATTGCCTGCCTATACCCCCCCCCATATGCCTGCCTATACCCCCCCCCAATCCCTCCCTTAGCCCCATATGCCTGCCTGCCTATACGCCCCCTATATGCCTGCCTGCCTATACAGCCCCTTATGCCTGCCTGCCTTTACAGCCCCCTCTATGCCTCCCTGCCTTACAGCCCCCTATATCCCTGCCTCCCTAACGCCCCCCTATATGCCTGCTGCCTATACAGCCCCCTATTGCCTGTTTCCCCAGTTTTTACACCCCCCTATTGCCTGCTTCCCGGGCCTATACACCCCCCTATCTCCTGCCTATACACCCCCCCTATATGCCTCCCTGCTCCCTTTCGCCCCTATCTGCTCCTATACCCCCCCTACTCCCTGCCCTTTACAGCCCCTATATGCCTGCCTGCCTTACAGCCCCCTTATGCCTCCCTCTACACCCCTATATGCTGCCTATAGCCCCCCATTGCCCCCCATACCCCCCCCATATCCCTGCCTTCCCCCCCCATATGCCGCCTTAGCCCCCCTATGCCTGCCTATGCCCCCTATGCCTGCCTATACCCCCCCATATGCCTGCCTATCCCCCCCCCATATCCCTGCCATACCCCCCATATGCCTCCCTTAGCCCCCCATTTGCCTCCCTCCCTTAAGCCCCCTTTGCCGCCTGCCTATAAGCCCCCTATATGCCTGCCTGCCTTACAGCCCCCTATATGCCTGCTCCCTATACAGCCCCCTTTGCCTGTTGCCAGCCTATACACCCCCCTTTGCCTGCTTCCCGCCTTACAGCCCCCCATCTGCCTGCTTGCCTGCCAAAAGCCCCTTCGCTGCCCTGCCTTTTACAGCCCCCCTTATGCCTGCCCCCTGCCTTTCCCCCCCCTTTGCCGTTTTAAGCCCCAAACCTGCCTATACGCCCCTTTTTGCCTCCCCTATACGCCCCCTTTGCCTGCCCCCTTTACGCCCCTATATCCCTGCCTCTACCCCCCTTATCCCTGCCGTATCCCCCCACAAGCCTTCCTTATCCCCCACAGCCTGCCGGTTCTTATAGGGGGGGGGCCCCCTTTAGCTCCCAAAACCCCTACCTATAGGGCCCCCTATAGCCCCCAAAAACCCCTTCTACCTGTATGGCTCCCTAAGCTCCCTAAAACCCCGCCTGCCTTTGGGCACTCTATTGGTCCCAAACCCTTTCCCATTTGGGGCCCAAAATCCTATCAAAACCCTGCCTGCCCAAATGGACCCCATATAGCCAGGAGGGCGGGGTGGAAAAAATCAGGGGTTCTAAGAATTGTGTTAATTTTGCAGGGACAAGTGGTCGGGGATGTCTCAGATGGGGGGATGGACGGATGCAGAAAAAAGGGGGAAGTCAAGATGGTCAGAGAGGGCATACCTGTGGTCAAAGTTTTAATACACTGTAATCAAATTATTTTCTGCACAGGCTGTGTAACTGCTGTCTTTCAAAAATATGGTATGTATGGAGGTAAATACAGTCTGCAGAGCCCTTTTCACTGTGTCTACCCCCTATTGGTCACTGATGGAGGTATATACAGTCTGAGAGCCTGTGTACATTGGTGTCTACCATTATATGGTCACTGTTGGGGTTATTACAGTCTGAGAGCCCGGTACATGCTGTCTACCACTATTGGTCACTGTATGGTGGGTTTTATACAGTTGCAAGTGTGTACATGTATATACACTTTAGGTCACTTAAATTTTTTTTTATTTTAGACAGTATTGGTCTTTGTGTACTGTCAGTAAAAGTCATACTGCCAACTCTCCGTTTTTGGCGGGGGGGGGGGGCCCGCTAATTGGGGTCCCCTCCCGCCCCCCCGGGGGGGTTGGATTCTCCCCCCGCAGCAGGCGGCGGGGGTTCTTTTTAAAAGGCCGCGGCGACGAGTATCGCTGTGCATACTTGGGCGCCCGGCCCCTCCTACAAGCGGGTGAAGCGGCCCTGTGCCCGCTTCACCCCCCCGGAGTTGCTGTGCAGGGAGGAGGGGAGGAGGGATCGCTCCCTCCTCCCTCCCCTCCCCGTATGTCCGGCGCGGTGGTGGGCCCCAAACAGGTCAGCGGCCGGGGGAAAATACGCGCGGTGCAGGGGAGGCGCGCGGCTGCTCTCACTTCCCCTGCGCCCCTGAGGAGATCGGCCGGGAGGTGTCCGGAGTGCGGGCCTGGTGAGGTAAGTGGATTTTATTATTTTTTTTTTTATTAGATATATGGGGGGGGTCGCCTGGCAAAGAGGGGGGCATCTACCTGGCAAAGGGGGGGGGGACTACCGGGAACGAGGGGACATCTACCCGGCAAAGGGGGGGACATCTACCTGGCAACGGGGGGGGCTTCTACCTGGCAACGAGGGGGCATACCTGGCAACAGCGGGGGATACCTGGCAACCCGAGGGGGGCATCTCCTGGCAACAGAGGGGACATCTCCCCCCCAACAATGGGGGCACTACCTGGCAAAAAGAGGGGGGGACCACCCGGCAACAGAGGGGGCCCTTTCCTGGCAACTGGGGGGCACCCACCTGGCAAAAAAAAGGGGGGGCACCTACTGGGAAACTGGGGGGAACCTACTGGTACAGAGGGGGGATTCTTGGCTACAAGGGGGGGATTACCCGCCTTAAGGGGCCTACCTGCTTATGGGGGGTTACTACCCGGCTTAAGGGCATCTACCTGGCTTTCATCCCAAAACCCTTTGCAGTTAGGTGGGGTGGGTGTGGCTTTTGAAGAGGGTGGCATACCGACAATATGGGGTGCCATGCAAATTTTTTGCAGCGCCGGCTACGGTGCGCCCACTACAGTCTCCTGTTTTTTTTTCAAAAAGTTGGCAACTTGGTAAAAGTGTAGGGGGTTTTTATTCAGTCATATGTGGTGGTAATTTGTGGTCGTGTTTGGCGGATAATCAGGTCTTATGTAATTGCTTATTGGTAAGTTGGGTTTTGGGATGTGGATTTGTTGGTGCAGTTGATGGTGAGATGTATGGTGAGGTATTTGCCCCTTGTATTATCTACATTATTAAACCCAGCATGTCTGGTACTTGGGTCGGGGTCAGGGGGGGGGGGGGGCATCCAAAAGTTTGCTATGGGGCCCTGGCTTCTCTAGTTACGCCCCTGTATGTGGCTGTATACTTCTATATACTTTTACTATACCAGTGTGGGTATGGAGCTGTGTAAGTATCGATGAGTAGGTTGCTTAATTTACTTGAGATCTCAAGTCTGTGAAAATGCAGCTGTCCACGCTCTCTGTTATCGAGACACATTTTCTACAGCAAGACTCACTGGATGGGATGTTTGTCTCATAATTGTAGTTTTGAGACTAAAATTTGGCCCTGGGGCGTTATTTTGGGGTTTTCCCGTGAATGGATCCCTGTGAGCTAAATTTAAAAGGGGTTTTTTCCCCACTACATTGTTTAATCTCACCCAGTCCTGTTTTTTTTGGGTTTTTTATTTTGAATTCAGGGGCGTGTTTATTGGTTCTCTGGGCTGCAGTAGAAGCCAGGTCTGTAGCTATAGAAACCAGTGCGGGAAGGGCCTATCAGGATAGATGAATCAGGTCCTGTAGCATAGGGGACCGGGAGGGGGTTTGATGCACCCCCAAAACAAAGGGGATATCTAGGAATAGGTAGGACCTGCTAAGGGGGTACATATTGCAAAGTGACTTGTTTTTGAACCCTTGTAGTGAGACAACCCCTTTAAACTTGTGAAATAACCTGGGTTTGGGACACTCCGAACCCTAATTTTTTGTCTAAACCTAACCCTAAATTGGGTTCTGCAGAACTGCTGATCCAGCATCATGCAGGTCTGATGTCACTTCCAGTTGACATAATACAGGGTTACCCCTATGTTTTTGTAGCCAGAAATGAAGTTGAACAGGAAATGACACCAGACCAGGAGCAACGCGGAACAGTAAGTTAACCCCTAAACCAAACCCCAATTTCGGGTTGGGGTAAATTCTTTGCAATTTTTGGCGAAATTTGCTTTGGACCAACCCAAATCGAATTGCATAGATTCAGATTGAATATGACATTGACCAAGATGCAAGACTGCACAGCAGCCAAACTGAACTGAGCTGCAGTGTAAAGCACGAGGGAGAAATTTGGGGGCGGGCGGGCCAACGGGATGGTTTTCTGCCAAAATTGGGTAAAGAAGATAACAAGGTTTTAGACCAGGGTCTTGGGGCCTTTGGTTCCCGGTTATTTCCCCGGGCGGATTTGCCGAGGGTTTGGGACGACGTCAACCCCGTCGGCAAATCAGTCAGAAACAATCCCCAGCCTATTTTCTATTGATTTAAATTTAAAAAAAAAGGGGCGCGTTTTCCCACACGACGCGTATTTTCCGTCCCTTTTTTGCCGCCGCGGATTACGACAGCAACCCGGAGGAAAAACAATGTGCATGTCAATTTTTAGGGGACGGATTCACCCCCTACAATGTTTGTTGAGGGGAAAATTCCGTCGGGAAAAATTAGTTACAAATACTTCCCACATTAGTGCGCTTATTTGCAACTGTTTTTCAAAAATTTTTTTACGATCGGCAATCCGTGTAAATACGTTCTGAAAATAAGCCTTTGTAAACCCGGGCCCTTTTAAAGGGGGAAATTGTCATCAAATTTTTTTTTTTAGGGAAATATTGTGTGTTCTTTTTGTCAAAATTTTTTAGTTTATTTTTTTCTTTAAATTAAATTTTGTGGAAAATTTATTAAAAAAAAATGCATAATAATTTTCAATATTTCAGAAAAAATGTGAAATTGATGAGCTGCATTCCTTTCACATTCAATACGATTGTGAAGTCATGTTGCGGGTAGCGCTGCCGACGTGTATTTTTTTTTTATTATTTTTTTTCTATAAAAAAACTTTTTTAAAAGGGGGAAAAGGGGTTTTTTTTTTTATTTAATTTTTTTTTTTCTCACTTTTATCTTATTCTTTTTACTTTTCAAATAGTCTTAATTTGGGACTGAATGGAGCAATCACTTATTGTTAAAAAACTTTAAAAATACATAAATAATTGCAATTTTATTATTTTACCTGTTCCCGGGGTTTTTAAAACCCGTTTAATTTCCCGGCCTAAAATTTAGACAGACAGACTGGCGGCTATTGTTAGGCTTCTGGCTGTTAAGGCGAACCCTTGACCCCCCCAGCAATCGCCCCAGCAGGTAGCAAGGGGGACAAAGGAAACCCCTTTAAAGGGAAGTTCACACGGTTATTAAAGGGCCCTATTTCGGTCCCCCTAATTTCGCGCCCAAGTGCGCCCAAATTTTCGGGCCCAAAAAAGGCCCTTTCCCTTACGGGAATCACAGTTCTCATAGAGAACTATGGATTTCGTCTCCTCTCCCCGCCCGGGGGAATCCGCCCGGGGGGGGAGATAATTTTACATGTCACTTTTAGCGGGGTATTTCGCGCCCCTAGCATGATAGTCTATGGGCCGGGGGAGTGCCCGGGGCCCCCCGCTTACTCCCCCCCCTCCCCCCCCGCCCCCGTCCAAAACGGCGTAAATTTCGGGGGGTAAATTTCGTCCCGCAATTAAGAGTTTTGAAAAATAGGCCCTTTCATGCCCTGGAAACTATTGACTACAGCATCCCGCAGATGAAAAGCATAAAAGGGCCCAGAATAACTCCGCTGGTGGGGGGCCCCACGGGATTAGCTCCGCTTTGGGGGGGCCCTTTCGCATCAGGGTCCGCTGGTTTGGGGCCCTACGCATCAGCTCCGCTTTGGGGGGGCCCCCAAGGGATCGGGTCCACAGGGGGCCCCAAGCATTTTTGGGCCCCAGGTGGGGCCCCAAGCATCAGCTCCACAGGTGGGGCCCCCAAGGGTCAGTCCAAAAGGTGGGGCCCCAAAAATCGCTCCAAAAGGTGGGGCCCCCCGCATCAACTCCCAGGGGGGGCCCCAAGAAAATTTTAAATTCCCCTTTTAAAGGGCCCCCAAAAAAAAAATTTCCCCTGGTGGGGCCCCCCCAAAAAATTTAATTCCAAAGATGGGCCCCAAATATCAAACCCCTACTAATGGGCCCCCGAATTAAAATCTACTGGTGGACTTTAAAATGGGTTAAGAAATATGTCTAATTTCATCACATACAACCCTTTTCAGAAAGACGCTGCTGTAATGATCAGCTGATCGTCGTAGATCTGGCTCCTGGCACCTCTGGGACCCCAGGATTTTGCAGATGAAGGTACAGCCAGGAAATTACACCTGCCTCAAAGCAAATCATACAGACCAGCCTTATATTCTGGGGTCCCAGCAAAGGACATGTCTTCCCTTCTCCCATCCCAATAGGACTTATGGACCAGGGTCATCTTTAAGATCACTCATTTTCAAAATGTAATGATTATTATTGGTCCATAAAACAAGTTCTTAAAACCTATTTAAATATGCCACGTTGTCCCCTGGAGCATAAAGTCATTGGACTAAGCCGACAATTATAACACTGACACGGTCACAAGATGAGCCGGACCCGGCTCTATCAATCTTATTTATGACAAACACCTTCCTAGCAGAGGACGGGAAGCATTTCCATTTAAAAATGCCATTAAATAGGATTTTGTACCCTTCGCCCCGGTTCGCCTGGGGCAAGAATTGTATCAAATACATCTAGAAAGCCTCTTGGCAGAACATGGTTCATATTAGAAAATACTGTAATTAACCAGCTGAGGTGGCACGGACAAAAAAAATCCAACAATTCAAAAGAGACTGGAACTGAGGAGGCAAATAATTTATAGGGTTCAGATAAAGTGCATCATATCGCTGCGTACACAAAAGCAAAAACCGCACGATACGCCTCTGCTACATGGCGCCCGATGCTAATGAACGGCATGACCAAGCAAAAGCAAATCTACAGGACGAAGCCCGGAAAACAGATTATTACAGGACAGAAAATGTCAGTTCTGAAATAGGATTTTGGTAAATTATCGTCTTAAACTAACTGGGTGTCGAAAGTTGTTGTTCTTATTCTGGTTGGAGAGGGGGGGGGGGGGGGAGGGCCTTCGTTAAGATGCAATCTCTGGAAACAAAAAGCAAATGATCCTTGCTTTAAATATGCGAGATCATCTCCTAGTTCATCAGCTGGGAGCGCCGGAGCTGGTTTCGGAGGAAGATTTTAAGAGTTCATTGAAAAGTTTATTCGATGAAGAAAGAAACAGTTTGCAATGATCAAACCAAGTCCTTTATTTGCATATCAAGAGTATAACTTCCTACCGCCCCTATCGGTCTCATATGGAGGAGGTGAGACGTTAAAAGCAACGGGTGAGAAGTTAAAAGCAATGTACCGTGGTCCCTCAACATACAATATTAATGAATCACGGGACGACCATTGTACAGTATATTGTATGCTGAAACCACAACTCTATGGAAAACTGGTAATTGGGTCCGAATTCCAAACTGGCCACTCGATACAATGCAAAATGAGGATTCAGGAAAATGAAGCAGATACTAATCCATATAACATCAGAGAGAGCTGCTGGAAGCTGGAAATCACTTTCTATGATGAGGACAGGAGCTTCTGTGGGTCATGGAGTTTATACACAAGTTACCCCTCCCCTCCCCTCCCCCCAAAAAAGGGGGATCTTCAACTGGTGCCCAAAGGAGCTACTCATCCTGGCACATGTAAAAATAATACAGTACATGTAGTACCGCACTGTACTGGAGAGAGGCGCTACTATATCGGCAATCACTGCATGCACCTCACTAATACATGTAAGAGCAGTACAGGACATGTAGTACTGCACTGTACTGTAGAGAGGCGCCATAGACCACCAATCACTGCATGCACTGCACCAATATATGTAAGAACTGTACAGGACATGTAGTACCGCACTGTATTATAGAGTGGCGCTATAGACCACCAATCACTGCATGTACCTCACTAATACATGTAAGAGCAGTACAGGGCATGTAGTACTGCACTGTACTGTAGAGGAGCTATAGACTGCCAATCACTGCATGCACTGCACCAATATATGTAAGAACTGTACAGTACATGTAGTACCGCAATGTACTGTAGAGAGGCGATATAGACCACCAATCACTGCATGCACCTCACTAATACATGTAAGAGCAGTACAGGACATGTAGTATCGCACTGTACTGTAGAGAGGCGCTACTAGACCCCAATCACTGCCTGCACCTCACTAATACATGTAAGAGTAGTACAGGGCATGTAGTACCGCACTGTACTGTAGAGGGGTGCTATAGACCACCAATCACTGCATGCACCTCACTAACACATGTAAGAGCAGTAGAGGACATGTAGTACCGCACTGTACTGTAGAGAGGCGCTACTAGACCCCAATCACTGCATGCACCTCACTAATACATGTGAGAGCAGTACAGGACATGTAGCACTGCACTGTACTATAGAGAGGTGCTATAGACCACCAATCACTGCATGCACCTCACTAACACATGTAAGAGCAATACTGGACATGTAGTACCGCACTGTACTGTAGAGAGGCGCTACTAGACCCCAATCACTGCATGCACCTCACTAATAAAGAGGTTTTAGAAGTAAAATATTCACGATAATTGCCCAGATCAGTGTCTGGGATATTGTATCTTGTAACGACACTCAACATACGAAGTCCTAGAAAGGACCATTGTATGGTGGAAACATTGTATCCTGAGGCTATTTTAACTAAAGGGAGCACTTTACACCTTTGCAACATTGTAGTGCACCCAAAGTAAAAATTAATACAGCTTTCTAAACAGTGTTAATTAAGAATGATATACCATTTTGTGTCTACAGCTCTTATAGGGACCAATGTGTCCCCATAGTAACTACAAATCAACCTTGTGTAGTCTAGGTCTCTTTCACCTGTTTCATACTTCTTGTTAAGTCCTTACCAACATTTGCCATATATCTACAGCATAGTGTCAGTAAGGCTATGTTCACACGATGTATTGCGGCACGTACAGTACGTGCCACAATACATCGTGTGTGTTTCAGGAGCTCGTACTAATACGCGCGTACTCCCGCAGCGCGGGGGGGGGGGGGGTTTCAGCCCGCCGGCCCCATTGACACTCATTACTCACGCCGCGTATTCGCCACAAATGATTGACATGTCACTTATCTCCGTGCGCGTACAATACGATCGTATTGTACGAGCGGGGAGAGGAGGCGTAATCCATAGTTCTCTATGACTTAGTTCTCTTACCGTAATTATGGGGCGCATTTCCCTGTGAATTAAGCGCAGTATGCCGCGAAATATGCGGGGAAATGCGCCCCAAAATAAGTCGTGTGAACATACACTTAAGGGGGCATGGAAAGACCGCCAGGATTGACATAACTCCGATCCCAAACCTTTATTTCCTTAAATGCACATTAAACTCATCTGCTGCACTTAAGGGATTAAAAAAAAACGTGACAACAAACCCTCTATAGATAAAGAACCGAGGCAGTCCACAAGATAAAGCTAGTCAGCAATCCCAAAATTATATTGAACATCAAAACAACAAAACTGGGAATAGCCTAACATTGATAAAACATAACATTTAATAATAATAATCATTGAAAAACCCTATATTCCCCTACTACTAAAACTAAATCCCTACCTATCAAAAATAAGGAGCAACCGTCCCAATAAGGACGACTCCACCGGAACCTACTATCTATACCACCCTATACTAAACAATAGATACCTTACTGAGAATAATAAGACTAAGTTAAACCACAAAGGTCATGAATGATAGTAATAAATCAACTATCATACGATAAAGTTATCGGACCCACAAGCCCCTGTAAGAACCGGAGCAAAAAGCCCATATATAACCCGGAGCCAACGCGTTTCTTCCTCAATCCAGAGGATTCATCAGGGCTCACAAAAAAGGGCACCACAAATAATATCACCCAGGGTCAGTGTAAGACAACTATACCAATATAATAGGAGACGGTATAGAAAGACAATAACCATTCACAATAAGATACACATAATACTTACAGATATGATGCACATAAGCATTGGTCGGCTGTAGCTGAGGATGGCCAAGACTAGCAAAGCATCAAATCCAAAGCTCAACCCTTCATGTAATCTCTATCAAATAGTGTACCATGCCAAAATTCCTATGATTGCAGGAATTAGCAGGCTCCTATGATTACAGGAGCCAGCAAGAAGTGGGTGGACTCCTTTGATGGTGAAGACCCTTATTTTTGATAGGTAGGGATTTAGCTTTAGTAGTAGGGTAATATAGGGTTTTTTAAGGATTATTATTAAATGTTATGTTTTATCAATGATAGGCTATTTCCAGTTTTGTTGTTTTGATTAAGAGAATGTGCAAGCCGTTTTCTTGCCAAATCAGCCCCAAGGACAGGATTGCAGTGTGCCAGCTGATTGTCATGGCAGCCAGAGGCCTAATGAAGACCTCCACGGCTGCCATCTTACTATCCCCTATCCATCTTTTTTTTTTTTGTTTCCCAGTAAACTTTATAGTACTGTGAATAATACCATTAAAAAGTACATCTTGTCCCGCAAAAAACAAGCCATCATACATCTATGAAGACTGAAAATTAAAAAAGGTGGCTTTTGTAAGGTGGTCATTTTTTATAAAAACTATTGGAAAGATTGCTTTTTTTCATTGTGTGTATGAAGAAGTGCATTGGTTACAAAGGTGAACATAGCCAACACTACAACTATGGAACACTTAGTAGTTTGTGCTTTGAATTTGAGTCAAATTCAACCCAAATCTGAGCACTTGGATGCAATCTGGTCCAAATTGGTTTTGGTGAAAAATCAGACCAAAAAAAGGGTTACGGTTGTTTACGGGGTCTGAAATGGATGGACGTTTGTCTTTTTTTGGTAACTAAGGGGAGACTTCCACTTCGACCTAAATTCCTGTCCGGCTTCCTATACAAATACCCTTCCATTTATTGCAACATAGGCCCAATGTTATAATAACTGAACGTGACATTGGACACGGTGTCAGACATCACTTCTGGCTACCATAGCATTGTGCCCATGTTCAGTTACCAGGTAGCGCCAGAATGAACGTTGGGTTGCAATGAGAGCGGCGTATCGGCGGACAGGTAAATTAACTAAAACCCCCTTAAAAAACCTAACCCCAATTTAGAGTTAGAATTATTAAGTTTATGGTTAGGCAAAGCGAATTAGAGAATAAATATATGAGAACATTCGTTTAAATTGAACTTGGCCCCATTTAAGCAACACTACTATTCAACTTTATGGTCGTATTTTTATATACATTGTGATGAAGAGGATATTTTATGGACTTCATGTATTGTATAGTCCTTCTGTTTTATTGCTAACCGCTTCAAATTTTTCAGGTGTTTCACTTAAAGGAATAGCCCTATACTACAACGATGATGATCTATCCTCTGGTGGCTGGAGGGGAGTTAACAAGTCCATCTGCCTTGGTCATGTCAGGCGGTTAGTGGATCCACAGAGTCAACTGCGAGGGTTGGAAAATACCACACCAGAGTCCAAGGAGCCTTTGGTGGTCACCAGAGCCTGCCGCAAAGCAGAATGGTCTTGGCTGGGGGGAACTCCCAGGTGGCTACCCCTGATGTGGTCGCTCGTGGTGACAGGCGAGGTACTAACTAGGTACTGGCAAAGATGGATTAAGGGCACAGGTAGACTTCAGGGCAGGCGAGATTTCTAGCGAGGCCTGTGGTCAAGCACAAAGGTCAGGGCAGGTGGCAGATAGGAGGACAGTCAGAAAAAGCCAAAAGGTCAATACCGAGAATCACATGAAACTTTCAAAACACACAGAAAAGTTTGGGAAAACAAGAACAACAACAACTGGCAGGGAAAGTAGGGTGAGGTGTCCTTAAACAGATTAAGGTGGCTGGCTATTTGGTGTTAATGGCGCGCTCTGGCCCTTTAAATTTTAACGAACTGCGGGAGACAGGAGCAGAGAAGGGCTGGACAGGAGCAATGAAAAGGAAGTAAGAAGCAGAGCGCAATGGGCGGCAAGTAGAGAGACACGAGCGCCTCCGCGGTCCAGAGAGGGGACCATGGAGCGTATCATGACAGGTCAGCGGATTACAATAATGTCTAGGTCTGGAAAGTGAACAAAAACCTAAAGAACACATCCGATGCTGTGGACAGATATAGCGGCAGTACAATCCCAGTATCTACTGCTTTCATCAAACAAGTGTAACAAGGGCCTAGATGCCTTTTCTGAAAAATATAACAGATCATTGGTTCTAGATTCTAGAGAAGGGACATTCAGGGATTTATTTCAATTGCCAGTTGGGAGGGAATTTTTCCTTTAGTATGGGGCAATTGGCAACCACCTCCAAAGAGCAGTTGCCTTCTTCTGGATCAACACAGTCCCTGAGTCTTTTTTCAACCTTATCTACTATGTGATTGGTAACGGTATCTATTTCTTTAATCATTACAAGGGGACTAAAGCAGTAAGAACATGGATCACATAGGTGTCTACTTCACCTTGCAGACTACCAAAGTCATCCTTATAGGGGTTGTCTCACTACATTGATTCATCTTACCTCAGTCCTGTTTTCTTGGTTTCATTTGAATTCAGGGGCGTGTTTACTGGCTTCTACTAGGCTGCAGTAGAAGCCAGGTCTGTAGCTATAGCAACCAGTGCTGGCAGCCTATCAGGAGAGATTGAACAGGTCTGTAGCTATAGCGACCTGAGGAGCTGATGCAGCCCATACAAGAGGGGATATCTAGGAATAGGTAGGACACTGTTAATGGACACATATTGCAAAGTGACTTATTTTTGTAAGATCTTTAAAATAAAAAGCAATCTTTGTAGTGAGACAACCCCTTTAAAGTGGACATGTAGTGTAATAATTCTTGGTAGTTGGTTGTGGCTATCATCTTTCCAAATCTGAAAGGGATGTTAAGCCTGTGGCCTCTCTAATGGGACATGAAGCTGATCCATCCACATTCCCATGATGCTGCAAAACAATCTAAAGCCGCTCTTGAATTAAAACAAAAAGTGTGCTATTTGGCTGCTGGGGATGACATCATGCGGCAGACACCCGCCATTGTGTGCCCATGGCATTGCTGTGAGCGGGCCATTCTTCTGCTGGAGAGGAAAGAGCGGACATTTGGTATGCATCAGTAGTTCCACTGACTACGATAACTTCTCTTTTCACTGCAACAAGCTCTTTGAAATCCGTCTGTAATAGAAAATGCTCACTTTTAGAAGACCAACTGAAAAGCTCACAGTCAGACTTCAATGAGGACTCAGCCCCGTTACGTGCACAGCCACACAATCATGCATGGGACTTCCGCCATAAGGTTCGGAGGCTTTATATTGAGATATAACATTATATCCTCAAATTCTCATTCTGTCTAGAAATTATGAAGGGTAACTTTACCAGAATTAAAAAATCTGTTCTAAAAATCTAGAACGTCTCATAATCCAATAAAAAACTGCCACATTAATGGGAATTTTAATACCGGTCAGCTAGGGAATAACTCTCAGTACAAAACAAAGTTTATTAACTTCTGATGTTCCTTTCTTTTTAAATTATTTTAGCATTTGGGGATTTCGTTAATATTAAAAGGGTTTCCCAACTTTCACTTTGATGACATCGATACGCCATCAACGTGTGATAGGTGCAGCTCCGTCAACGTTAGATCATGGCAAAACCCCTTTAACTTGTACTTTTCCTGCAAGTTTCTCCTTTAGATAGTAAGAAGTATATTCAGAAGGTTTCATAATTCTTGGTCAGCTCCTGGTCGGTGAAGGCAAATTCCATAAATTTCTTCCACTTTTTAACAATTTTTTTTTTTTTTTTAACTGAGCCCTCTTTGGATCTTTCTGTATCCAATTTATCAAGGAAGAATAAAAAACGGTTTGAAGTTCAACAGAAAAATTTCCCACGTGGAATGACTTTCCACCGAGTTATATTATGTTCCTTTCAAGAGAGATTAAAAATACAAAAATGACAAATTATAATAACACAGCCCTATCAATATTCATATTACTGACTAATTTATTACCCGCTGTATCTTTTAGCCTCTAGCACTAATTCGCTGACTCTTCCCACCAGGAACGGTTCATCATTTATTTAAGTGACATTGTCTTTGAAAAGACTTTATGAATCTTTGCTTTCCTCATTGTGATTACATACAAGATTAAACATAGGAGCTCGAAAATAGACAAAAAAACCCCCCCAAAAAATACAAAAAGTTATTACTTGAAGGTTTGCCGACTGCATGTACTAAATTCATCAAAGATCTCCGTCACACGGCAGACCGCCCAGGAATATTAACTGATAACACGAGCTCCGTAGCCTCGGGACGAGACATAAGAAAAGATGTGAGGCTATTAATATTTATTGGATCTTATCAATAGATGATGAAATAACCATCGCACGATTAATGGTTTTCCATAGACATTTCAGACGTCTTCATAAAAGAAATAAATGGTAGCGCGCCGGCTTTACTTGATTGGAAAATTACTGTCTGAACTTTGTCAAAAAATGACGTGCCAATTAATTTCTCAATATACCTCGTTATAGGATAGAATCTCATTTCTCTGATACAGAGCTCCGGATCGTAAGTGTAGACATTGGGGAACGTTTACAATGGTGGCAAAATTCTTGCACAGCTAGCGTCAAAATACTGGTATACAGCTTACCCACCAATTTTTAGAAAGGGCCATTTGATAACTCGTCCCGATTAATCCGTTACCGGGCCCCAAACTAGGCCTTTTCCAAAAAATTTGGGCCCCAAAAGGTCAAGAGCCTACTAAGGGAACGTAAATGTGCTACTTTAGACTGTTTAAAAAAAGGAAACCCTTTGCGAAATTTTTAACAATTAAACTTTTATAATTTAAAACTTTGTATCTTGTAGTTTCTTTGCACACTAGGCATTTTCCCCGCTTTGCGGCAAAGTTATTGCTCAATCCGGGGTTTTGCCTCCCTAATGGAAAATGGGGGGGAGGGGGAAACCCAGACCGTGGAACCAGGAACCTACCCGGCTACAATCCTCAACAAGCGCGCGGGGCGCCAATCTACGCTCTTTTATGGCGACACGAATTCCCGTCCCCCCGCAAGCCGGGAATAATGGCGTGCGGGTTACTGGAAGAGGCGCAAGCGGAAAAAAACGTATGTAGTGCGGGGGTTTTGCCGCGGCCCCCATTCAAATATCAACTTATATCAACTTAATATCAATTGCAATTATGCCGTGTGAACATACCCTCATCTGATAAAGAGACCAAAGTGGAAGTGAGAGGCATGGTCTAATACATATTGGGCCTCATTTACTCAAAAACACAAACACTAGGCCACACTTACAGCTCAATGGCTTGACAATAGACTGTACCCAGTGGGAGGCTATATAAGCCCCAGTGCATGCATATTGGGCCTTATGTATAAAAACGGTCTAGCAGGAAGATGGTCTTTGTTGCCCATAGCAACCAGAGCCCATAGCAACCAACCAGACCCCCAAAAAATAGCAACCATCCACCCAAAGCCCCAACCTAGCAAACCAACCTCAGTAGCCCATAGCAACCAATACCCCAAGCAGATCAGCTTTCCATTTCATTCACATAGTGATCTGGAAAATTAAAGAGAAGCTCTGATTGGTTGCTATGGGCAACAAAGACAGTCTTAGTGCTAGACAGTTTTCATACATATGGCCAATACTGTCACTGCAACATTGGCATAAAATAATGCTCTGGAATACTAAAGATTCAACAGCATTATACCACAAACTGAACAATCATAGCTTCAAGTCCCCTAGCAAAAAAATAAAATAAATAAATAATAAAAAAAAATCAATAAAATATCAATACAGTTTAACTCCCTCCGGCAGCTGCAATTTTTCTCTATCACGCGCTCATTTGTTCCTCTCCGCCTGCCAAGAGTCATATCTTTTTTAATTTTTCCATCTACATAGGAGAGCTTTTTTTTGTGGGATAAAATGTACTTTTTAATTGCAACATTTGATATACTATGAAATGCACTGGGAAACCCAAAAAATCTTCTGGATACCAAACTTGTTATGTTTTAAACGAAAAATTTGTAAAGATTTTTTACATTTGCCTTGCAGCTCCAATATCTTATTTACTTTTCCATCTCCTGACCTGGGCGAGGCCTCTTTTTTTTATTTTGTGGGCTGGAGTGTAGTTTTTATTGTTACCATTTTGGGGTACAACCATTTTGATCACTTTTTATTGCAATTTTTGGGGGAAGCAAGCCGATACCAAATAGCTTTTTAAATCTGCAAGACAACTTGTACTTGTAGTCACTTCTTCACTGCCCTAGGAATATATTGCAAAACAGAGTACTGTACAATATCGGCTCTTCTATTACACCTTGCCTAAAGATAATAAAAATGCAGCATTGTTTCTTAAATGGGATCATCTGGTTTATATGAAAAAGAAATAGTAAGTTGTCTGTACCCGATAACAAAAAAAAAAAAAAGACAACCGGGGAGAGCCAGTGCTGGAACGGAGAAGCGAAGGAAGGGGAGTATAGGCTTTTTTTAATTTGGCACCAGTAGCTTAAAAAAAACTGTTAGGGCATGTCCCCACGGCACGGGTTTGGGAACGGTTTTTCATACGGTTTGCAGTTTTGCAGACCGTCTGAAAAAACGGCCGCAAATGAACACACCGGGCTCCTATGGAAAACCCGTGCAGCAGTCCCCACTGCATGGGTTTTTGGGTTTTTCGCCACCCGAAAAACATTGTGCATGTACATTCTTCTGTCCGGTTTTCGGACGGAATATGAACGTGTGAATGGGAAGGGGGGGGTGCTTTTTTTCCACTCATCGCGGAGAAAAGCCCCCCCACCCCCCCCCGCGCACGCGGCACGCAAACTGGACAAATAACCGGTATTTGTCCTCTGCCGTGTAAACGGGCCTTCAGGCTATGTTCACACGGCTTAAACTGGGACGTATTTCGTCCCGTATTTCACGCCGTGCTGCGTTAAATACGGGGCGAGATACGTCCCAGTCATTTCGGTAATCCACAGTTCTCATAGAGAACTATGGATTACACCTCCTCTCCCCGGACGTACAATACGGCGCACAGGGAGATAAGTGACATGTCAATTACTAGCGCGAGCTCCCGAACTCCGGCGTAATTGCGGGACGTAATTAAGCCCCGCAATTACACCGTGTGAACATAGCCTTAGGGCCTGTCCCCACGGCAGTGTTTTCAGTCGGATTTACAGACTGTTTACGGATTTGAAAACCATCTGTAAACCAACTGTCAACCTTTTACATAGGCTGACATAGAAAATCCGTACACCGCCAGCGGTTCCGAAAAACTTAGAACATGTTCATTCTTCATCTTCATCAGTGAAGGGGGGGACCTAAGCTTAAAAAACTCCTCATCTCCCTCCCTTCACCCACATTTGCCCCACCATTGGTTGAACTTGATGGACATATGTCTTTTTTCAACCATACTTGCTATGTAAAATTGTGTCAAACGACGCGGTTTTCAACTAGTATTTCATGTGAAATTTCGGTTTTTATTCTATTTTCCTGGCGGATTCACAGTCAGAAAACAAGTCCCATTCATATCTATGGGGTTTGGACGTGGGGCCGCACATGGAATAAACATGTTCCAACTTTTTTTTTTCTGTCAAAAACCTCTGTGAAAATACGCGCTGTATGAACTACAATCTGTATTTTCTATTAAAGTCAATGGGGACGACTGACTTTTGGTTTTAGAAGAGTAGCTCAAGCCGGAATCTGCGTACATTACGACCTTAAAGGGGTTTTGTCACGATCTAATGTTGACGTGGGATCCTCCAAAATGGGTATTTAATCACTTTTCTAAATATAGGTCATCAAAAAAAGTGAAGCCTCTGAGAGCTACAGCCTGACTTACATGCCCTTTGTTTTCTGACAGTTTACATTAGACACGACCAGGAGCTGACAGGAGCTGATCTGGCCGCGCTTGTGTTGTTTGCACTTCTTATCTGATGGCAGAGAACATGAGAGCTTTGAAGGGACTGGGGAGAAAGATCTTGTATCTTTTGTATAGATAATCCACTGGTTGTAATGTAATTATCTGAGTAAACTTGCATACGCTCCCTAGCTCTCTGCCAGCCTCCCTCTCTATTTACCTGCAGTGTTTGTGAAGGAATGAAAGATGGCTGCCTGATGAGCTTATCTTCTCTCCTGAGCAAATAAGGCTATGTTCACACGGATTAAAATGGGCCGTATTTCGGTCTGTAATTACGCGCCGAAGTGCGCCAATTACGGGCCGAAAACGGCCATTCATTACGGTAATTCACGTTCTCATAGAGAACTATGGATTACGTCCTCTCTCCCCACCCGGCGAATCCGCCGGGCGGGAGAATAATTGACATGTGAATTACTAGCGGCGTATACGCCCCGCTGGCAATTCAAGTCAATGGGCCGGCGAAGTGCCGGCCCCCCCCCCCTCATCCCCGCTCCCGCCCGCCCACACGGCGTAATTGCGGGGCGTAATTACGTCCCGCAATTAAGCCATGTGAACATAGCCTTAGAGGGAGAAAAAAAATGCATATAACTTGTGCAAAATACAGTTCTCCTCTGTGGATTAGCCAAATAACATGTTTGGTCAAGTACAGAGACTGAATATCAGGAGCGTGCATGGGAGGTGGAGCGATGACATCACAGAGGAGGTATTTGTTTTTTTAAACACAGAAACACAACGCCCCTTTTTTCAGGCCTCAAGAGGGGAGTATCAGCCTGTTAGGTAAGGAACTCGCTTCTTGGCAAAACCCCTTTAAATACTGGTTGCGTGGATGGACTCTAATGAAAGTTTTCAATATTAGCATAAGGTAGACTGGCAGTGTCCTCCCCTAATGCTAACTTTTTGTCAACTGTTTAAGGCTTCCTATTCATAGATGGTTGAAATGCCCATATCACTTTTCATGGCGTCTCTATTTGCCAGCTGCATATTATCGATAAATCTTGCTTTGTGCAGAATGTGATAACTAGCATGCAGTTTGTTTTCTCAGCTTCAGTGAGACAGAAATACATGCTGAGACTTCCTGCTGAGCGAGGGAGTGAGCTGCTTCATTTATAGTCTGGACACAGAGCTAGTCATACGGATGCTGCAGGGATTATACAGTTTGATTTTTTTTTTTCTTTAGACAGTGATGATCCTATTCGCATCCTAAGTCATTTTGTGGGTGGTAGAGGGCAGCTTGTCTGTTTAGTACCCCTTTTAGAGCAATTTTTGCCAACTAGCTGGAAGTGTAAAGAAATTCCGTAAAATTCTAGAGTAAACTTTGTTTTCTAACACATGATTGTCCATGTGGGATTAATATAGCAGGAAATGTACTCTACCCAAGGTAATTTTCTCTCCGTATCAATTACACCTCCTTCAATCCATCTGGTATGTGCAAGAGTTTAATTATTATGTGAACGTCCCATGATTTTTACAGCTGAAAGCCAGAGTATTTCTGTAGAAATACCATATGTTTCCCGAAGAAACTGCATAGAGATTAATTATGTGTTCCAAGCTTTACGTCCTCGTACAATTACAGCTGGATAAAGTGAAAATTATTGCATTGTCTACACAAGCTCGTGAGGTTTTAATTATTAGCTAAAGTGCAAAAATCACAGCAAATCAAGGTAACACGGATACCTAAATTATATGTATAAGCGCCATGTTGCCAGCGCTCCATGCTGGGCAGTGTCTTCACACCAGGCATTATCAACACATCCAGACAGCAGCTTTATATGTCACATCCTAGTTTATCTCCTAAAAAAACAAATCCTCTAATCTTCCTTCTCCTAGACTTCTTAATGTAAGAAAACTTCTCCAGAAATACACAAACTGTAGGCAGATATACTCCTTATGATGGTAGCTGTATATGGTACTTGCTTAGGGCATCTATGTGCAGGTCTATGTACCCGAGTAGGACTAGTGTTTGCGCAAACAGTGCCCTTTAAAAAATTTGGGACTTGGGAGGTTCCAAATCTAAATTTTTTCTCTAACCCTATTCCTAATTCTATCTGTAAACATAAGTTATGGCTTTTAAGGTGTTTTTGTGAGTAAGAAACATAAACAAGCTCCTGTGCTGCTGATAAGACACAGCAGGGAGTGACGTCCCCATCCAGGCCAGGGCAGCTGAAGCAGAAGGAGATGATTGGTAACCTAGGAAACCTTTGGTAAATAAACAGGAGATAAAAGCTGCTCTAACCCTCAAATGATGCAAAATCAGAACAGCAATGTATTTGGTAATAATCTTTTTTACCCTGTTTAAAGCTAATCAATGTTGTGAGAATACCCCTTAAACTTACCTTTTACCATGTATCCAGGCTTTTTGTTGCTTCTTCTGTGGCCTCAGTGCAACCACCCATTGTCACTTCAATTTCCCTAGGTTGACCCCTATGTTGTAGAAAGCTGAAGTGACATCAGAAATCAAGCATCACCTTCAACGTCCCTTCCGAATCCCAAAACATAGGGGTATCCTAGGGTATCTGGAAGTGATGTGAGACGTTGAACCGGAAGGGATACTGCAGCCAAAGCAACGTGAGGCCTGAAGAGATGAAACATCCGGGACGATGCTTAAAGGTAACGTAACCTCTAAAATTCCTAACCCTTAACCCATATTAGGATTAGGTCAATTTTTTTGCCCAAATCCAGAGTACAACACTACATAGGACATATCTGCAACCTTGTGTACCAATGGGTTCCATAAACGATAGATATTTAAGGGGGTTGTCTCATGAAGACAGAACCTGTCCATATGCCCTATTATAGGGTGTCTTGCTAAGGACCTCTTCTCTCTATAAGCCACTAAGTGGCCCGTCCATTTATAACATGGTTAAACATATATTCATTGCTTCATCGCAAGGCAAAACTTCCCTCAGGGATTGCAACTGAACAATAGGGTTCTAGGAGCCGGACCCAACCCTAGTAGTTGATCAATGGGGTTGCTTTTATTAGATTAAGCTCTCATTTCAAGTAGACAATACCTTTAACCCCTGAATAAATACATTAAGGTTAAGATAAGTGTTACAATCATAATTTAGGTGTCGGCCACATATTAAACGGGTGTTCCCTTTTTAGACAGTTTGGGCATATCGATAGGAGCTGGTCCCACCTGTGAGACCCACACTTATCTTGAAAATGGGTCCTTAGTATTTCTCTATGCAAATCAGAGAGGTGCTTGTGCATGCGCAGCACCCTCTGTTCTATGTGAGTTCTAACTACTCCCACAGAACTGAAAAGAGAGCGCTGCGCATGCGCAGCCACCTCTCCATTCTTCAGAAAGAAATATAGCAGCGCCGTTCTCAAGATAAGTGTGGGTTCCACCACATAACTGTTTGAGATATAAAATAGCTTTAACACAAAAATACCTTTATATCAATAGGATATGCCATAAATGTCTATTAGGTGCTGGTCCCACCTACAAGACCCACACTAATCTTGAGAATGGGTACTTCTCTATGCAAATTATATTGGTGGCTGCGCACATGTTCTATGGGAGTTCTAACTACTCCCATAGAACAGAAAAGAGAGCGCTGCGCATGTGCAGCCACCTCTCTATTCTTCAAAAAGAAATGTAGGGGCCCCTTTCTCAAGATAAGTGTGGGTCCCACCACCTAACTATTTGAGATATAAAACACCTTTAACAGCTTAAAGGGTTATTCCCATTTTGGATATTTATGACATATGCTTAGGATATGCTAAATACATCTAATAGATAAAGGTGCTCTGCTGTTTTTGAAACTCCTATAGAAGATCATGAAGCAACGGTGTCAATAACACACAGGGTGGAGTTGGGGGACCCTTGTTCTGGAGAGAAGTGCATAGTTGGGACCTACATCTTTTAGATATTTATGTCATAAATATATAAAACAAAGATAGACATACCCCTTTAATAATATGGCCGGTTTGGCTCGCAGGACCAGTAAAATTGCTTGCCGCTCTGTATTCGGTTGGGCATAAATATTTTATTTTTTCATCAATGCAGCCGTATGAGGTCTTATTTTTGCACAACTCATTTTTGGGACCTTATAAGTAGCATCCAATTTATTTTTATATAGAAAAGGCAAAAAAACACAAAAAACAATGATTCTGGCAGACTTTTCTTTTTCCATCATTCACTCATTATAATGCATGAGTTTTTTTTATTGCTAAGGATATGTGGCTGCCAAATATAAGTGCATGATTTACAACACATACTATTATTATTTATTTTTTTTAGAAAAAATCTTTATTTTTACCTTGTTACTGTTTCTTTTATGCATTTTATGGAATAAAAAATGGATGAGACCAAAAAAGGGGGAATCAAGTAACAGGTGACATTACAATATACCACTTCTAATGTGTTGTTCGTGCTATTTTGATGCAATTATTTGTCATGGTTTTTGCTGCAATTGTCTCCAAACATTACAAGAAATGACTTGGTCATTTTTGTTGGTCATTTCCTTCTGCTCAGCTCGGATAACCTGTAGGGGGCCTAAACTAAATCGCCTTTACTTCTGTACAGAAAGCCTGATAAGATCTCCATAGTTGTCCATAGGGGACAGTATTAAAGCTTCCAACTTTTTGGATGGTCAAAGAAGGCCCTTTGATGAAAGATCTGTTTTTTCATGTATTTCTTTAAAGCTGATTATTCATACATGACCACAATAATCTGAATATAGACATTTTAAATTTTGCATTGCATTATCATCTAGTTAACAACATTTTGAAACCTCAAATCAGGACATCTAAGCCCTCGTCAAGACCTCCTAGGAAAGGAAGGTTTACACAGACTTCATCCGTTTGCACAAGGCCACCATCAAAGCAGTCTTGCCATCTGGGGCCCCCTCGCCACCGCCCCCACCAGGTACATTCATCCACTCAGCGGTGGTCATAAGTAACTTTTTTTTTTTTCAGCCATAGATTTTTATTGGGTTTCATCAACAATACAGAGATCTATAGAACATTGTACAAACGAAAGGGAAGGGGAAGGGAAAAGGTGTGGAGGAAAGGGAGGGTCATAAGTAATTGTATGGGGCACAATAGGGGTCATTTCTTGGAGTTTAATATGGTGCAATATAGGAACTGATAATGGACTTGGGGGCCCATGTGCTGTGACTGTATGGCGGCCCTAAATTCCCGATGGTGGTCCCGCCTTTTCAGCCTGGTTTGTGGGATTGTCCCAGGAAATTTAGAAACTTTTGGCAAGTATTTTGTGTTATAATAATTAAATAAAATTACAATCTGAAGTTAAAACGCAGATTTGAGCAATAAAAGCAGATAAAGTCTGGTTTCAGACCGGTACTTACTACATTGCAGGTATCAGTTTGGATACTGGGGGGAAGGCACCCCAATGCATTCCACGACCTAGCCATGCCCATAGACACTAGTAGAATCAACATGGTCCTATTTTGACCATATTTGCTGGCAGTATACGCTTTTGGTGTGGGACAAAAAAAAAAAAAAGCATAGTAGAGCACACGTGTGTCTCACAGGTCATATTAAATGCTTTAAAACCTACACCCTGGACCTAATTTACAAAAATGTTCTAATAGTAAGACTGTACTTGTCACCCACAGCAACCAACCAGAGCCCATAGCAACCAACCAGAGCCCATAGCAACCTATTAGAGCTCATAGCAACCTATTAGAGCTCACAGCAACCAACCAGAGCCCATAGAAACCAGAGCCCACAGCAACCAATCGGAGCCCATAGAAACCAATTAGAGCTCAAAGCAACCAACCAGAACTCATAGCAACCAGAGTGCAGCTTTCAGTTTTCCAAAGCAGTCTAAGAAATTAAAGCTGAGCTCTTATTGGTTGCTATGAGCTCTGATTTCGATGGGCTCTGGTTGGTTGCTATGAGCTCTAATTGGTTGCCATGGGCTCTGATTGGTTGCTATGAGCTCTGATTGGTTGCTAGGGGAAGCTCAGTCTAAGTATTAGACAGTTTTGATAAATGAGGCCAAATGGTGCACATTTATCAAGGCAATTGAGCCAGCAAATATTGGAGCCCAAGTTTTTTTTACACCACATTTACATTTGTGTTTCAGACAGTTTCCAGACACCCCTGTGCCTCGTTCAACAAAAGGAGCGTGACCTCGATAAAGGGACGTAAAAATGGGCGTGGCTTCACATGTGGCAAAAAAAAAAAAGTGGCAAAATTTGGACGCACGTTTGTAGCACAAAGTAATCCAACTTAAAGATGGCATAAAGCTAGACTAGACTTTGTTTTAACCTGCGCCAGATTTATCAACAGATAAATGTGGTGAATTGTAGACTGTCTAGTCTAACTTACAATTGTCTAAGAGTTAGACGCTATTGATAAATCTCCCTCTGTGTGTTCCCATGAAGCAAAGTCCAGGGCACGGTCGGCTATCAACTATCTGAGATCGTGCATGAAACTGAAGAGGGCGCCACTTGCGGCTGTCTTCTCCATTCACTTCTATGGGAGTTCCAAATATAGCTGAGCGCACACACTTGGCTGGGCTCGGAACTCCCATAGAAGGGAAAGAGTAGGATGGCCAAATGCGCCGCCCTCCTCACTCTCATGCATGGTCGGCTCGCAGCTAGCGGAGAGCTGATCTGTGTAGTGGACTTTACTTCATGGGATCATCCCTTTCATGTACAGCCTGAGAGGGCGGAGCATGACACGGATTCAAAGAACATCAATGAGAGAATCTGTGTCATGTCCCGCCCCTTCAGGCTCTGTAGTTATAGCACAATATATAGGTTTTGCTCATAGGCTATGTTCACATGGCTTATTTTGGGGAGCATTGCGCCGCGTATTTCGCGGCGTACTGCGCTCTGATACGAGCGAAATGCGCCCCATAATTACAATAATCCATAGTTCTCATAGAGAACTCTTGATTACGCCTCCTCTCCCTGCTCATACAATACGATACGATCATATTGTACGCGCGGGAAGATAAGGGACATGTCACTTATGAGTAATGCATGTCTATAGGGCCGGCGGGCTGCCGGCCCCCCGCGTCGCCGGAGTACGCACCGATCAGCGCGACTCCCGAACACTCGGCGTAATTGCGGGGCGTAGTGTACGCCCG
This sequence comes from Phyllomedusa bahiana, assembly GCA_025379985.1. Taxonomy (NCBI): domain Eukaryota; kingdom Metazoa; phylum Chordata; class Amphibia; order Anura; family Hylidae; genus Phyllomedusa; species Phyllomedusa bahiana. The sequence continues at coordinate 140,953 of JAODAL010000959.1, forward strand.
CAATTAAGCCGTGTGAACATACCCTTAGAGATTCTTGCCTTAGAAGGGGGAAAGAGTGAACACAGGAGAAAATTCGGCCTACAACAGCCCAGAAAGGGGCATGGCCTATGTAACTCCACCAGTTGGCTGTACCAACTTGGGAGCACCCCAAGGTGGTCTATGGGGGGTTCCAGAGCAGACCCGGGCGGTTCAGCCACCACGTCCTGCAATGTTGTGCAAGTCTGTTCTAACCTAATACATTATAGGGGGGCCATTCATTTTGCAGTATGTATGCTATAAGCTATATTTCTCATCTAGTAATTATAAGAGAGATTCCTGAGTTTTCTGACCTCTTAGGAAATAATCAATTATAGCGACAACACTTATTCAATTACACACAACTATGTTACACTCCTACATCACATACGTGACCTAAAGACGCCTCGTTAACATGCAATATCTGGGTGCTTTCACACAGTGCGGCAGCAAAAAACTGCACTGTGTGAGAGCACCCTTACTCATAATTATCTCATGTTAAAAGTCATAGGATCTGCAATTAAGAATCACTTACCACATATTCAAAGACCAGGGTGAGGGTCTCCTTGGTGTGGATGATATCATGGAGCAGCACAATGTTAGCATGCTTCAGCCCCTTCAACAGCGACGCTGCAAAGAAGAACAGAACATCCATGAACTAACGGTTCAACGTCTATTTTCAACCTAAATTCTGAAGTTATTTGTTCAGTTTAAAAAAAAAATCAATTTCAATCTACTTGATTAGTAAATTCTAAGCTAATAGAAGGTGTCTTCTGTTCAGGATCTTTAGATATTGGACACAGAAAAGAGTGTCCCTCACTCTGGAGGACCTGCCCTGTCCCGCATTACATGGACACCCCACCTATTTGAATAGACTTTGTGCAATGCTTCATTTTCCCTGAGGCGGCGCTGCAGGCAAACTAAACACTTACTACCAGGTTTGCCACAGATTCCAATTACAGTTAATTACTAAAGCTGAGGGGACACTTTGTGATCAGTTTACTGCTCTTATAACAGGTGGGAATTGTCCAAAGCAGAGGACCCCTTTAATGCATGGGACCTATGGATAACAGTACTGGTTTGTAGTCCACATAGGACTTGTAGGCACAAAACGATAGAACTTATTTTAATAAAGGCAATTTAGAAAGTTGCTTAACTTTTTAAACTCGTTAGCAAGCAGAAATGCATTGGCCACAAAAGTGAGCACAGCGAACGCCCCAATACTCTTATGCTGTTACTTTATGTCTTGTGGCCGGAATAATACACTCGAGCAATGCTCGAGTGTATTATTTTATAGGTGCTTCACTTAAAAGTTACTCCCACACGAGGGGTATCACACTCATTTTCACCATCGGCCACATCAGCATTTGGTTGCCCTCTAAAGACCGTTGGAGGGCTTTGGAGGATGAAATGGGTGCCTGGGTAGGGTTGTCAAACAAAGCGGTGTGCTGACGCCTCTGCAGTGTCGGACTAGGGTGTCTGGGGCCCACAGGTGGAGTTGATTTTAGGGGCCCACCAGTTGAGCTGTTTCTTGGCACACTGGTGTTTATTTTAGGGGCCCACCCTACAGCTACTGTAAATGGTTGTACCTGTCTCTTATACTCTGCCTCTTTCTATCCCTTTTTGCCTTTTCCAAGGATGTATATGCACTTAAAAGACAACTCCAGGTCTACCATGCTCAGGGGCCCACCGGGAGTTTGCCCTGTTCCCCCGTGGGCCAGTACGAGCCTGCGCCTCTGCCAAGCACTGGCTGTATGCTGCGGGGAAAGTGGAGAACCGCTCCTGCTCCGTCTGTTGATCCCTGCTCGCTTTGTGTAAGCTTTTGTGGGTTACATAAAATGATGTGGTGAGCCAGATTCAGCCCACAGGTCTCGAGTTTGACACATGTCCCAAACTATAAGACCAATGGCCTATCATTAGGTAGAGACTGTCATTTGCAACAGCTCTGTCAATTCAAAGGACTCATATTGATAACCAGATAGATAGAAATTGAAAGAAGAAAGGGTAAATTTTAAAATGAGACAGATTGATAGATAAATAAATATGAAATAGATGTGAGATAGATAGATAGATAGATAGATAGATAGATAGATAGATAGATAGATAGATAGATAGATAGATGTGGGATAGATAGATAGATAGATATGAGCTAGATAGATATGAGCTAGATAGATATGAGCTAGATAGATGTGGGATAGATAGATAGATATATAGATAGATATGAGCTTGATAGATATGAGCTAGATAGATAGATAGATAGATAGATAGATATGATAGATAGATGATGGTGATAGATAGATATGAGTTAGATATGATCAGATAGATATGTAGATAAGACATAGAAGATGGATAGATAGATATGGGATAGATAGATATTAGATTGATATGACAGGTAGATATGAGATACATAAAGATGGATAGATATAGATGGATAGAGATCAATATTACATAGATAGATAAATAGATATATATATAGATGGATAGAGAAATAGATGAGACAGATTGATATACAAACATGAAATAGATAGATGAGAGATAGATATTAGATAGATTGATGGAATACAGGTAGATATGAGATATATAAATATGACAAATAGATATTAGATAGATACTTGCCAACTACTGAGAAATGACATAAGGCAGATTCCAAAAGATGGGATTGACAGCGGCATGCATAGCTGTATTATTTGAATTACAAACAGTCCAAATAGAGCCCTTCAGCACAGCTCAAAAGGAATACCGACCTCCACCAAACCCCCTTTATACAGAACCCCAAAACAAACCGGCCCAAAAATATAGAAAGATTCTGCCAGACCCCATAAACTAAAAGGCAAGCCAGATAAGATACTTACATAAATACAGATTCCAAATTCTCTAAAACAAACAAAATTCAGACAATTCTCACTAAAAATACCGACACCAGACTAGCCCCCCTATAGGTCTTACAACAGACCTTAGGCTACTCTTCTACAGACTTAAGACCAGGGGCGACATGTATGATCGGGAGTTGCGCCTGTTTTCTGCCGTATCCTGCGGCTCACCGATCCGAATCCCCTGTCGGACGCAGTGATGCGGTGTTAGGTGCAACCTTCGCCACTTTCGGAAGCGCCTAACATGAAGGGGCGTGCAATGGGCGCGGTGTGGGCGTTCTGGGGCGGGACGCGGCTCATTCGAATACTCCGAGGCATGCACGATCGCGGGTCGGCAAAGTGCGGCGCTTTGCAGCGCTCGACAGCTCCGACAGGCAGACCTAGTTGAAGTTGGTCTAAATGAGCTGGAGGAGGCGAAGTGGAATCAGAACGTAACATGAGAGGAAACATCTAGAAGATCGCAAAAGAAATACATCTCGGCGCTCAGCGCCGTGCGGCCTGGACTATGATCAACAAAAAAAACCACGATTTTATTAGTTGTAAAACATTGTCAGAAAAAGAGCTCAAACCGTCTACAAAAAATAATAATAATCACTTTCCAAAAAGCTAGAACGGTGCAACATCAGGAATTAGGATCTTGGAAATTGCTGGGAAATACAGTAATTCAAATTCTGTAAGCGCTTCTCATTGGTCGGCAGAAACCAGCCAATCAGAATAGGAGCGACAGTGACCCATTAAAACCTATGGAGAAGTATTGACCAATCAATTTCAAAGGCGGGACAGTTCAAAATACAGTAAAAAAGGCAGAAAAGAGCCGATTGGTTGAGCTAGCGGGGGCTTGGCTATCTGGGCCAATCAGAGCGCGAGCTACTATGTCCCATTGTAGTCTATGGCCAGATCGGGGCAATGAAATCTCGGCTCTCAGCGCCGTTCGGCATGGAGTATGATTAAAAAAATCTTTTTTATTATCTGAAAAAGAGCTGAAACCTTCTATAAACATAAATCAATCAAATCCCTAACAACGCGTTTGTCGCCGAGACCGGCGCTACAATCAGGAATTGTGAATATAGAACATTGCCGGTAAATACAGTAATTCAAATTCTGTAAGCTATTCTCATTGGTCGGCAGAAACCATCCAATCAGAATAGGAGCGACAGTGAACCATTAAAACCTATGGGGAAGTATGGACAAATCAAATGAAAAGGCGGGACAGTTCAAAATACAGTAAAAAGGCAGAAAAGAGCTGATTGGTTGAGCCCAGGCGGCAGATATGATCCACCAACATATGTAGTGCGTCTATTTTGAGTGTAGCAAGAAGGGCGCGATAAAGGGCCCCTAAAAGTTATTACTGTCTATGGGAAATATTCTAGTACTGTGATTGGTTGGGGAAGAGGGGCTCGTCCTGCTTAGCCAATCAGCGGGTGAGCTACTTCTCATAGAGTTTATGGGGAAAAGAAATGCAGAGCGAGCTCTGTTTTGTGATTGGCTAAGTTTAAAGAGGCGCGATTATTTGGGCCAATGGGAGAGCGAGCGACGCTATTATGGGTTTTTCTAATGCAATCTATAATAAAAATGTACATGTCCGAAATCAATGATAAGATTCACGAAGTTTGTACCGATGTTATTTAAATTTTTCATATAAAATGGGGTAACAAAATAAAGAAATAAATAATTAATTGATTCATTTTTATTCTTTTATTTAATTCGTTATCCCCAAATAATTAGTTCATTTTTATACACATCGGTTTCACTTAATGATTTATCATTTGTTTCCTGCCTGTACAGTTTTATTATAAATTGTATTAGAAAAAACTTTTTTAATTTATACTACCATGCCGCACGGAATGTTTAATGATTTTCGCTAATTCAGCCCGTCTCGATTCGGAATACAGTTAGGCGCAGTCCCATCTGCGCCTAAGTCCTGCACTGCGCCTCACACACTGGCGAGGCGCGGTGGACTTTACACCGCATATATGAGCACACCTTGGGCGGCGACATACATGAGGCGCAGCTTTCACGTTCGAGCGCTCGAAAACTTGCGCTCCTACGTGGCGAGCTTCATACATGTCGCCCCAGATGTTCAGATTATCTCCATTCCTGGGTACTACAACACAACAGGTCCTGCTCGGCTGGGGTGTTGATCACTAAGGTGTCCGAATCTGGGCCCACTGAAAGCCCCCCACCACTCGCTTAATTCCGTTTGCTCAAAATTTCTTTCCATACATATTTCCATGGAGAACACCGGTCATATAGGCAGATATATCTTTTTATGTAAACAGGCAGACCTCGACTTACACTGTTCCGACTTACCTCTGTCAACTAGTTACAAACGGAGTTATGGGGGAGCTGGAACTTGTCGTTTTTGGGTATAAGCTGAACATGGGAATTACAAGTTCCAGCATGCCCCATAAGTCTCCGTTTGTAACTAAGTGACAGATGTAAGTCGGAACAGTGTACGTCGAGGTCTGCCTGTATACATAAAAAGACATATCTACCTATATGACAGCAGCACATGAGGTGAAATCTTCTTAACAGGGGCACAAACCACAAAACAAAACCCTACCCTGCACTATCCAAAACTAAAAAGAAAAAAAACTTGTTATGCTGCAGTTATAGTTAATAAATATACCTGTTCAAATTTACTTACAAATTCAACTTAAGAACAAACCTTCAGTCCCTATCCCGCTCATAAGCCGGGGACTGCCTGTACTCTTTTCTAGAAATGTATTATAGTACCAAAGCTATTGCAAAATCTTGGTTTGGGACCATGTTCCACCATGTATGGGCAGCTATAAACCTTGGAGAGCATTTGGCTAAATAATATCTGAAGGCAGTTAGTCCAAATTCTGTTATTAAATGAGTTCTCGAGGAACACTATAGCTTCTTGCTGCCAAAAACCGTGCTATACCTGTCCAAAACTGCAGCTCAGCCCCATGAATTCACATTTCTACCAAATTCATTTCTATTAAATTTAGAAATTTACAAAAATCGCTGTTGGAACCCAAGGACTCTGTTGTTGCTGGACCTCCAATGGGTCAGTCCAATCCCAATGTCGAAAATGGACTTATTGACCCTGTTCTTGTCAATGACATACGAGTATATAGCTGTACACGTGTGTATATAGGTTAGTATAGACCTTCTACCTCACTCTGATGCCAGTCCTGAGGGGTTGGAGACCCGAGTCTTACTTAACTGTAGGATTACTTGATACATCCCTTAGTCTGGCTTAATTTCCGGCCGAGATAACGAGTGTCCTTTGAAATTTGGAAAGTAATAATGTTTAGTTGGTCAGCTCTGCCCCATCATTCATCATGTCCGCACCATGTTACAGATACTTAATGAAATAATGATCGTGACACACAATGCCAGGCAGCTGTAATTAGGAGAAAATGAAAAGGTAATTTTAATAGCCGCTGACCACATTTTGAGTGATGGAACTTTATTAAAGTCAAGTTAAGGCGAGTCTGAATGCTTTCAGTAATTTTTCGTGCTAATGTATATTTAATGTTCTGTCAATAGGCGCCGTGATTTATGATATTCTACATCTTGCACCACAACTTTTTATCTTTTCTCTGTACTTCCAGTTTTTGCAGTCTAATTCATCATTCGCGTCTAATATTTGACAGGGTAGAGGGCCTGATGTACAGTGACTGTATGCACATTACTTCTATTAAGCTCACGCTTTAACCCCTGAAGGATGCAGCCTACTTTAAGCCTAAACCCCTAAAGCACCAGGCCTGAAAAGCATTAAAGGGGTTTTGCCACGATCTCTTTTCAGACCTCCTGTATCCAGCTCTTCAGCTCTGTGTGCTCAGAAGGGGGCGTGTGTGATTTGTTTGAATTGCAGATCATGTGACCCAGCAGGAGGACATCACCAGGCCTCTCCTCTCTCTAGTCAAAGAAAGGTCTGTTTATGTAAAGAGCTGTGAGTAGTTACAATGTAGCTCACAGGTAAAACGTTTGCCTCCAGGCACAAGAGTCCTCAGTTCAAATCCCTGCAGTAACCAAACCAGTGTTTTTTTTCTCTTTATCAATGCACGGACCTGATTGAGGTTTCTTTTTTATTTATTTGCACGGTTTGACTAATTACTAAGGACACAGAGGACGGGAGTAGAATGACATCACCTGGGGCTTGAACACTTAGTAGCTGCCTGAGAGGAGAGGTGATGTCTGAGCATGTGCGACCAGGACTGGAGCAGCTCTCAGCCCTGGTCGTATCCCCTGGAGACGAGTTGTAAACAATGGATCACTAAAGGAGCAGCTAAAACAAAAACGGTGCAGAATTTTAATAATCATGAATGGTGAAAATGTTTACTTAATTTACAAACTTCCCACGTCAATTTACTTCGTGGCAAAACACCTTTAAAGAGTTATCCCAGCCACCAAATTAATGTATTATTAAAAGCCACGTACAAAATTGTAGAACAATAATTTAATAATTGTTTTTTTGCCCCCCCTCCTTTCAGTATGACTCAAAAAGCTAACTGGTTTACCCTATGTGCCCTAAAATGGGGACAATGCAAATGATAAGCCTTCAAATAACTAGATTGATGGGGAAGTAAAAAAAAAAAAATCATGGAAATAGAAATCCAATCATTTTTCTGAAAAATGTTTTTTTTTATTGTGCAAAGGTAGTAAAACAAAAGAAACTTTTTATATGTTTCATATCTCCCAAAATAGGGGTTTTTATGTATTTCATAATGTAAAAAGAATATCCTAAAAACAAATCCCAAAAACCAATGGCAGAATTGCTGTTTATTTTCATAACCCCCCAAAAATATGATCAAAAGCCATTCAATACATTATGGAGCACATGTATGAAAAGTGTCTTGATCTAAGACTTTCCTTGTTGCCCATAGCTACCACCCCTTTAATTTTTTCAGAACACTATATGAAATGAAAGGGGCACTTTGATTGGTCGCTATGGGCAAGAATGACTTAGACTTAGGCAGTTTTCATGCATGAGGCCCTATATGTTCCCCAAAATGGTGCAATTAAAAATGTAACCCATCCAGCAAACAGCAAAGCTTTATTCAGTTATTTTGACAAAAAAATAAAAAGGTTTTAGCCTTTGGGAAAAAAAATTCCTTTGACTACAGAGAGGAAAGGCCTGGTGATGTCATCCTGTTGGGACACATAATATGCAATTCAAACAAATCACACACGCCCCCTTCTGAGCACACAGAGCTGAAGAGCAGGATACAGGAGGCATGAAATGAGATCGTGGCAAAACCCCTTTAATGAGACTACAAAATGCTTGACCAATGCCGAATTCATAAATCCACATACAGTACTAAATCAACATACAAAATGAATTGTTTCCGGGACGACCATTGTTTGTTAATAACATAAATATGGAAAACTGGCAATTGGTTCTGAAATCCCAAAATGTCACCAACATAATGCAAAATGAAGATGAAAGAAAATGAAGCAGATACTGATCCAGATAAAGCGCGTCCTTCCATATAACATCAGAGAGAGCTGCTGAAGGCTGGAAATCACTTTCTATGATGAGGACAAGAGCATCTCTGGGTCATGAACTTTATACACAATGGACCAGAAAAAAAAGAAAATGATGCCCTCACCTGGTGCCCAAAGGAGCATTGTAACAGGGACACACACAATAGACTGTTTTTAGAAAAATCTGATTAGTAAGACAGCCTGAGAAATTAAATGGTATGGCACAACTACCGACAAGCTGCCAACTACAGGGATCCCTCAGGTAATAAGATTTCCACTATACAATGGTCTTTTCCTGGGACATTGTATGTTGTCTGTGGTTTCAAGATGCAGTGTCCTGAACATTGATCCAGCCAATAATTAAAACATTTTACTCTTAAAAACTCTGCATTAGTTAAGTGCCTGCAGTGATTGGGGGTCTATAGCGCCTCTCTACAGTACAGTGCGGTACTACATGTCCTGTACTGCTCTTACATGTATTAGTGAGGTGTATGCAGTGATTGGGGGTCTATAGCACATCTCTACAGTACAGTGTGGTAGTACATGTCCTGTACTGCTCTTACATGTATTAGTGAGGTGCATGCAGTGATTGGGGGTCTATAGCGCCTCTCTACAGTACAGTGCGGTACTACATGTCCTGTACTGCTCTTACATGTATTAGTGAGATGCATGCATGATTGGTGTCATAGCATCTCTCTCTGAAGTACAGTGCGGTACTACATGTCCTGTACTGCTCTTACATGTATTAGTGAGGTGCATGCAGTGATTGGAGGTCTAGTAGTGCCTCTCTACAGTACAGTGCGGTACTACATGTCTTGTAGCGTTTTTACATGTATCAGTGCAGTACATGTAGTGACTGGGAGACTAGTAGCATCTCTCTACAGTACAGTGCGGTACTACATGTCCTGTACTGATCTTACACGTATTAGTGAGGTGTGTTCAGTGATTGGCAGTCTATAGCGTCTCTCTGAAGTACAGTGCGGTACTACATGTCCTGTACTGATCTTACACGTATTAGTGAGGTGTGTTCAGTGATTGACGGTCTAAAGAGCCTCTCTACAGTACAGTGCGGTACTACATGTCCTGTACTGCTCTTACATGTACCAGGATGAGCAGCTCCTTTGGGCACCAGGTAGGGCAGCACTTTCTTTTTTCTGGTCCATTGTGTATAAAGTCTATTACCCAAAGAAGCTCCTGTCCTCATCATAGAAAGTGATTTCCAGCTTCCAGCAGCTCTTTCTGATGTGATATGGAAGGACGCGCTCTCTCTGGATTAGAATCTGCTTCATTTTCTTTCCTTTTCATGTTACATTATGTTGGTGACATTTTGAGGCCGCGGAACCGATTACGTTTTCCATAGAGTTCAGGTATCAACATACAATGATTGTCCCGGAACCAATTACTATTATATGTTGAGGGACCACTGTATTAATAAGGGGGGATTCTGAAAGACCTCTTATGCATTTTCATTTGTTGCGGCAACTCTGTAAAGCCTATAAAGCTAATTCCCATAAGAGTTATACTAGCTTCACCTCAATTGACCTTTTTTCTGCACATCTCAGGTATTCTACGGATGGTGTGCACTTTGAGTTACTAGGTTATAATAGGCTCTGGACTTTTCAGAGCCAAGCGTGGATAATGGCACATAAATAATATGGCCACCTACAGTACAAAGCCCTAAATTAGAATCATCGACTCGTTCATGTATTGCGCAGCTATATTACTTTACTGACATTTCAGCGGCTCAGACCACCATGAAGCCTCATTCGCTTCGTAAGCGGGTGATTAACCTCCAGACCGTCAGTGCGACCGTAGATACTGAGATAATGGGACTTATGTTGAGGTTTAAACAGTGCATGAAACACGCTGGGAGAAGGGAAAAATGAACAAGCTCTGGGTTCATTAAGGGTTTTAACCTTTTGGATATTTTGTATATTAATACTGCTTGCTGTCAGTGAAAGAAAACATTGCTAAATACAGTACTGACAGAACCGTGATCTCATCATCATCATATTCCAGTCTGTCGTGATTACATAAAGAGACAGAAGGATCTGAGCAGCTTTATTCACAGAAAATCTGTGCTTATTTCTCCAAGATGTTTGGAACAACCTCCCTGCCGAGTTCCTTCAGAAACTGTGTACACGTTGTGGCAGAGCGACCATAGGTGGTCACATGGTGCTGCCAGTAGGTGGCATATATCAGGAGACCTGCTAGCAACGTGTTACTGAGGGCCTGGTCTCGGTGGGGGTAGTCAGTGGTTGTCGGTCAGCAACACTAGGTTGCTGACATCTATACCTAGTATGGCTGATACCCAGCCATTATGGGCTGGCTTTTCCCAGAACAGCTGCAGTTGGGTGGGTGGCTGTTCCCACGTTCCAGGATTCGTTTTGGACAGGTGTTTGGAGGCCTATAAAAGGCCTGAGCCTGCAGGTGTTAAGGGTACGTGATCTGCTACCTGAGAGTGGAGCAGCAGAGAAGCTGGAGGGAAGCTCTTGCCCCAGGGGCCTGAGAGAAGCCAGGAACCAGTGGAGACTGGTAAAAGTGTTTTGGGGGTCTGGACGCTAGGTCCAGACGACTGAGAGAGAGGGTCTGCTATAGTGTTTAATTAGAGGCTAGATGGCTGAGAATACTGTTTAGAGTTTTGTTCTTGTTTCATGTACTTTTCTGTGCCTCAATAAAACTGGTTGAGGCCAGTTAAATGAAAGCCTGAAGTTGGAGTGCCTTATGTTGGAGTGCCAACCGTTTAACCCAAAGTGATTTGTGAGCTAAAGTATGTTCCAGGAGGGAGTCATCACAATGTGGACCTAGAAGAACTGATGAAGGCCAAAGGGTGGTGACACGTACACACTTACCAGCACATGATGTGGGGCACTGTAATTTTTTTCCATTTAATCTTATTTGCAATCACCTTCCATTCAGGTGGTAAATTGATAATAAGTTACACCTCCAACACAGTTGAGGCTCCCTAAAATATATACTCTGCCACCACCTTCCCACGAGGAATTAGTATTCAATCAGAGGGGAAGGACTCCATCACCCACAAACACCACTCACCGGCACTTGCAGGATTGAAACACTCTGATCAAAAACTGCTGTCCAGCAGTCACAGGATTAAACACTATAATTGAGGCTATGGATTCTTACAGCATACATGGACCAAACTTATTAAAGTTTTAAGCTTAAATAATAATTTAAAAAAAAGTACAGTGCTTACAGAATACAAAAACAATAAAATATGATGGCATACATACATGCAACAATGCATTATGGTAAGAGAGCTGAACGCTCTAGTGTTCTCTGTTGGATGTAGCCTCAATTCACTTGCGACTTACCGAGTCTTTGGGCTTCTCAGCTCCTTTGCCATAATTCCTTGTGATATGCAGATGCTTAGTGGAGGGAAAATAGGCAATTCAAAACTCCACCCGCCTATATGGTGCTCTCCCCAAGAAGAGATGCTCCCCTTTCTGAGTCACTCATTGCCTCCCACTCAGCTAACCAGTATCGCTCTTCTCTGCACTATTGAGGAGCAAAACCCAAAGCAGCTGTCTGCAGATGTGTGATACTGGCTTGGCTAGTAGTCCTTTTTGCTCTCTAAAGATTCAGTGAGTTGGAAGCAAATTGAGGATTTGTTACATCCAATAGAAGGAGCTTGAGCTTCTCAGCTCCTTTCCCAAAATGCCTTGTGATTACCGAGTCTTGGAAAGTGAAAAGGATTCATGCCAGAATTGCTCATCTGCAGACAGCGTTTTTGGAGTTTTGCTTCTTATCAGTGCAGAGCAGAGCTTACTGCCTGTCTGGGTGAAAGGCAAGAAGTGGCTCAACAAGGAGAATATCACTGTTTGGGGATAGTCACCATGTAGGTGTGTGAGGCTTTAAGCTTGCCTATTGCACCTCACAGGCAATTACATATAACAAAGCATATGTTTGTTGGCGAATATGATATCTTGTTTTTAGTCAATTGGCAAAAATGCCACAGTCGGTTTGTGATATACACTAACTTTGCAAATATAGCAGACCCTCAGCATAAAGTATTAACTGGTTCTGGAACCTTCCTTGTGTGTTGAGACCTTAACTCTATGGAAAACTGGTAATCGGTAACGAGGCCCCAAAATGTCCCCAACAAAATGAAAAGCCAAGTAACTAAAGCGGATTACTAATACAGATAAAGCAAGTGCATACACATAACTTCAGGAAGAGCCGCCATGGGCGTAACTATAGCCCAGCAGGCACAGTAACTGCTATGGGGCCAAAGGTTAAGGAAACCAACTGAGGACAAAAAGCTTTTTGTAGGGAATAACAAAAACGTATCTGGCCACTACTATATGGGTTCTCTGATATACTGCGCTATTATTTATTCTTTTAACTATTGTTACTTATACTACGGTTTCAGTTTCTTGTTAGAAGGTAGTGGGGTTCATTTCACTTTAATATGGGGCTCTATGAATTCTAGTCACGCCTCTGGAAACTACTTTGTACAATGAGAATGGGAGCTTCTTTGGGTCATGGACTTTATACAAAATGTACCAGAAAAAAGGAAATGGGGCCCTCACCTGGTGCCCAAAGGAGCCACTCATCCTCACAAATGTAAGAGCAGTACAGGACATGTAGTACCGCACTGTACTGTATGGAGGCGCTACTAGACCTCCAGTTACTGCTGGACCTCACTAATACATGTAAGAGCAGTACAGGACTTGCAGTACCACACTGTACTGTAGAGGGGCGCTACTAGACTGCCAATCACTGCATGCACCTCACTAATACATGTAAGAGCAGTACAGGACATGTATTCCCACGCTGTACTGTAGAGAGGCGCTATAGACCACCAATCACTACATGCACTGCACTAATACATGTAAGAGCAGTACAGGACATTTACTACCGCACTGTACTGTAGAGAGGCGCTATAGACCGCCAATTACTGCATGCACCTCACTAATACATGTAAGAGCAGTACAGGACATGTAGTGCCACACTGTACTGTAGAGAGACTCTATAGAATGCCAATCACTGCATGCACCTCACTAATACATGTAAGAGCGGTATAGGATTTGTAGTACCACACTGTACCAAAGAGAGGTGCTATAGACCGGATATCACTGCATGCACTGCACTAATACATGTAGAAGCAGTACAGGACATGTAGTACCGCACTGTACTGTAGAGAGGAGCTACTAGACTTCCAATCACTGTATGCACCTCACTAATACATGTAAGAGTAGTACAGGTCATGTAGTACCGCACTGTACTGTAGAGAGGAGCTATTAGACTTCCAATCACTGTATGCACCTCACTAATACATGTAAGAGCAGTAAAGGACATGTACTACAGCACTGTACTGTAGAGAGGCGCTACTAGACCACCAATCACTGCATGCACCTCACTAATACATGTAAGAGCAGTACAGGACATGTAGCACCGCACTGTACTGTAGAGAGGCGCTATAGACCACCAATCACTTCATGCACCTCACTAATACATGTAAGAGCAGTACAGGACATGTAGTACCACACTGTGCTGTAAAGAGGCGCTATAGACCACCAATCACTGCATGTACAGCACTAATACAGATATTTTAGAAGTACAAATGTTCATGATAACTGATTGGATCTTTCATCAATCACGAGCTGCAGATCAGCAGTGTCTGCGACATTGTATGGGGAGTGTGGTGTCAAGATACAATGTCCCAAGAAAGAGCATTTTATGGTAAACATTCTGCATTCTGAGGCCATGATCACTTTAGGGACGACTGTATGTCTCCCAAATGTGTGATTTACTGCCAATTTGAAAACTTTTCTGCAGAGGTCACTTGTTAGAAACCATAAGATTTTGGGAAAAAGTTGCATGACATAAGGCCAACATCCAACACTGAAAAAACAAGAAAACATACACAAAAGAAAAGGAGAAGTCAGCTCACCGCTCCAATGCTTGATGAATTTGCACGGAACCACTGCTAAGCGGTGTGAAAAACCAATGTGTAACATCCAATATCCAGCAATTCTCTGACATAAACTTGATGAGACTTCAATGTATTCCATATTCAGTTAATAGTTTCACATCTTCACAAGGACATCAAGCATCGCTGACACGTTTCAAACCGAGTAGGTTTTAGTCATTGCTAAGAACTCTTCAGTTTGAAACGCATCAGCGAAGCTTGATGTCCCTGTGAAGATGTGAAAGTTTCTTCAGGTTTATGTCACAGGATTGCAGGACATTGGACATTACACAAGAAGAAAATACATGGCAGTCATGTGCTTCATGAAAAAGACAGGCTTCAAATTTTTTATTTTTTTTATTTTAAATGGGTCTCATTGTTTAAAGGGGTTTTGCCACGATGTAATGTCGACGTGGGATCCTCCAAAATGGGTATTTAATCACTTTTCTAAATATATGTGATTACAAAAAGTGAAGTCTCTGAGAGCTACAGCATTGCTCAGTCCCCCTTAGTTTCCTGACCGGTTACATCAGACAGGATCTGGCCGCACTTGCATGTTTGCACTTCTTATCTGATGACAGGGTACATGGAGGAGCATGCAAGGGGCTGCGGAGAAAAAGCAGTGAATGAGCCTGTGTCTTTTGTATAGAGAATCCACTGGTTGTAATGTAATTATTTGAGTAAACATTGCAGACGCTGCCGCTCCCTGGCTCTCTCTCAGCCACTCTCCCTCTCCCCCGTGACTCAGCACGCTTTGTTTATCTTCTCTCCTGAGCAGTCTCCTGTGGCAAAACCCCTTTAAGGGAGTAAAACACATCAGACATGTGGCCTAATTTACCTTCCAATTGTCACGGACGCTCCTGCGACCACTGTCCCGGGTCGCAGGCGCGCTCGTGCTCCTGCTTCCAGTGGAGCCCCGTTCCGCACGTCGGGTTCGGGGTCCGCTCGTATTGCTACCCCCTCCGGCGTTCACTTACCCGGCCGCGCTCCTGCTCTGTCTGGCTCTGGTCCCCGGCCTAGCTCCGCCCCTAGGGGGCGTGCGCACCGGCAATTTGAATTTAAAGGGGCAGGGCGCCGGTAATTGGTTCATTGCCGGGCACTGCTCCTATTTAGTCCGGCCACTTCCTGCCGGCCCTCGCCGGATCCTTGGTATTATACCCATGGTGAAAGTGTTCCAGAGCGTTCCTGTCTTGCCTTACCGTGTACCAACTCCCTGCTTACGTTTACCATCTACGAACCTTGCCGCCTGCCCTGACCTCCTGCTTGTCTACCGTCTACGAACCAGAGCCGCCTGTCCTGACCTCCAGCCTGTCTACGACCACGAGCCTGCCTGCCGTTACTGTACCTCGCACTCTTGGCCGCCACCGCGGGTAAGCCCCGCCAGTGGTAGTGACCTGGTGGACACCCGCTGCAGCAAGACCATCCCGCTTTTCGGCGGGCTCTGGTGAATACCGGATCCCACTTAGATTCCACTGGTGTGGGCTTACGCCATCGCCTGCGGTGGTCCAGTGGATCCACCTCCAGACCGTAACACCAATAGTATAGAGCATGACCCTGAGCAGCCCCTACCTCTGCTCACACCTATGACCATCTATCCAACCCATCTACAAAAAACCATCCCAACCACTTCGACCATTGCCAATACAGAAAACACAGAAACGAGTTGGGTAAATTGGCCACAGCAGCCGTTTTATTAACATGTATCAAAAGACATGAATAACCATCCAAGAATTATCAGAAATAACTTCTGTAAAAACCAACATACTTCTCCACACCCATGAAGAGAACCAATGGGGATGAGGTCCTTGGAGCCATCCTAAGGTCTGGCGAAATCCGTCCGAAGATATCCTTGATATTCTCACATATGTAAGAGCAGTACAGAACATGTAATACCGCAAGGCTCGGACTGGCCCACAGGGGAATAGGGGAAACCCACGGTGGGCCCCTGAGCTTGGGAGACATGGAGTTTTTTTAACTGCAAATATATCCTCAGAAGAGGCAAAAAAGGATAAAATGAGATGCAAGTGGCAGAGTATAGGAGGCATGTACAGGCATTTACAGTAGCTGTAGGGTGGGCCCCTAAAATAAGTCCACCGGTGGGCCCCTAGAATTAACTTCACCGGTGGGCCCTAAGCACCCCAGTCCGACACTGAATACCGCACTGTACTATAGAGAGGTGTCACCTCTGACTCAAGGGCACCACAAGCCCCCTCAGGCAGCTACCACCACTTCACCTGCTCACAAGGACCCAGCCCTGTAGAGCCCCCACCTTCGTCAAAGGTGCCATAAACTTGTGGAGCCATCCACAATTCTGACTCCCCACCAAAATTGTCACCACCTCCAAGGACCCCTTCCTGCCACAGCCACAAGTATCAGTACCCACGCATCCGACCCCAACACACTCCGCCCCAGAAGATACCTCCTCGCACCTTGCAATGCCGCAATAAATAGGAGGGAGGGTGAGACTTCGATATGCTGACCGCGCCTCTGCTCCGACTCCAAAACACTCCGGCCCAGAAGATACCTCCTCGCACCCTGCAATGTCGCAATAAGTGGGAGGGAGGGTGGGACTTCGATATGCTGACCGCGCCTCTGCTCCCATGCTGCGCGGGGGGGCGGTATTTATACTCCACTCCCTCCGCATAGTGTGCGTCCTGCCCCGAGAGCCGGGGCCGCGGGTCATGTGGGGCCTCCCCTTACAGTGCTCCGCCCCCATGTCTGGCTCGCACTGGGGGGGCTTCACATGTAGGTTTGTTGGGGGGGGGGAATAACTAATATTGTAACTTTTTGATTAAAATGTTTGTTGTTTCTATTGTCAGGAGTGGGTGGTCCTAAACTGTGATAGCCATCTCTATATGCACACCCCTACAGAGAGGTTATCAATCACTTGCTGGATCCGCCCACTGGACTCCTAACGGTAGAAAAGGCAGCAATTGAATTAATTACAAATAACAGTGAATTTTTTTTCACCCATTCTATATCAATCTGCTCAACTCATCTTCTATAATACAATCAGAGTAAATTGTACTAGATTTTCATGGTGGCAGATTCCCTTTATAGGGCATACAATACATAACAAAGGTAAGATTGTGCTTATTCAGCCTGTAGACATTTCCCTGAATGAAATTCAAGAGAAAAAATGAAAACTTTTTTCCTTTCTTTTCTTCTTTGTTGCAGTTAATGTATCTTTATCTCAGTTACACTTTGTGGCCAAACTTGTCGGCTTCCTATAAATGACAGCTTCTTCCTGCACATAATGACTCATGGAGTCGGCCATTGTGTTCCTGTCCTCCTCCGTGTGTATGAAACATATCGCAGAGCAACAATGCACCTCGCACACCAGAACCTCGTCTGCTGCCTTCACTGACCTCATTCGAGGCAGGACAAATTTTGTTCCCACAATTTCTAATTAGGCTGTATCCTTAAAGGGCCACTTTTAAGAAAATCTAAATACATAGGGAGATTCACTCGAAAGAGGCCTCGAATATTCTGTTTCAATTCCAGACAAACTCAATTGAGCATGTGTGGGAGCTCTTGGATGGTGGTGTTGGCTCTATGGACCCTCCAGCAGCTGTGGAGCCCTGGATGGTGGTGTTGGCTCTATGGCCCTCCAGCAGCTGTGGGAGCCCCTGGATGGTGGTGTTGGCTCTATGGCCCCTCCAGCAGCTGTGGGAGCCCCTGGATGGTGGTGTTGGCTCTATGGACCCTCCAAAGCTGTGGAGCCCCCTGGATGGTGGTGTTGGCTCTATAGCCCCTCCTGCAGCTGTGTCCTACCTGGATGGTCGTTTTGTCTCTATGTATCCACCAGCAGCTGTGGAGCCCCTGGATGGTGGTGTCGGCTCTATGGACCATCCAGCAGCTGTGGGGCCCCTGGATGGTGGTGTTGGCTCTATGGACCCTCCAGCAGCTGTGAAGTCCTTGGATGGTGGTGTTGGCTCTATGGACCTTCCAGCAGCTGTGGGACCCCCTGGATAGTGGTGTTGGCTCTATGAACCCTCCAGCAGCTGTGGGAGCCCCTGGTTGGTGGTGTTGGCTCTATGGACCCTCCAGCAGCTGTGGAAGCCCATGGATGGTAGTGTTGGCTCTAAGGATCCTCCAGCAGCGGTGGGACCCCCTGGATGGTGGTGTTGGCTCTATGGACCCTCCAGCAGCTTTGGGAGCCCCTGGATGGTGGTGTTGGCTCTATGGACCCTCCAGCATGTGTGCCCCTGGATGGTGGTGTTGGCTCTATGGCCCCTCCAGCAGCTGTGGGGCCCCTGGATGGTGGTGTTGACTCTATGGACCTCCAGCAGCTGTGGGACCCCTGGATGGTGGTGGTGGCTCTATGGACCCTCCAGCAGCTGTGGGAGCCTCTGGATGTTGGTGTTGGCTCTATTGACCCTCCAGCAGCTGTGGAGCCCCTGGGTGGTGGTGTTAGCTCTATGGACCCTCCAGCAGCTGTGGGAGCCCCTGGATGATGGTGTTGGCTCTATAGACCCTCCAGCAGCTGTGGTGCCCCGGGAAGGTCGTGTTGGCTCTATGGCCCTCCAGCAGCTGTGGGAGCCCCTGGATGGTGGTGTTGGCTCTATGGACCCTCCAGCAGCTGTGGGAGCCTCGGATGGTGGTTGGCACTATGAGACCCTCCCAGCAGCTGTGGAGCCCCTGGATGGTGTGTGTTGGCTCTATGGAACCTCAGCATCTGTGGACCTCTGGATGGGTGTTGGCTCTAATGGACCCTTCCAGCAGCTGTGGTAGCCCCTGGATGTGGTGTTATCTCCAGGGACCCCTTCAGCAGCTCTGGAGCCCTGGATGGTGGTAGTTGGCTCATGGACCTCGCTGTGGGATGCAGTCGGCTCCAGATACCTGTGAGAACCTCCTACCAGGACCTCATGTAATCAGTCCCAGCCGGTCTAGCTGCTGTCTGTGCTGAACACGCTGTTTACTCTTGATATTGGAGGGTGGTCATAATAATGTGACTTGAGAGGGCGCATATAAATATATATAATATATAAATATATATATATAATATATAATATATATATATATATATATATATATCTGCTGCAAATCTCTCTCTACAGAACAGCAAGTGTCAGACTATTATTAGGCTTAGTGGCCAAAGTGAAAACTGCTGAACTTAAGAATTGTTAAAAATATTCAAAGTGATACGGAAAATTAAAAGAAATACACATAACCAAAAATATGCATTTAACATAACATGAGTTAAACAATAAGTCATTTTTTCGGACACATTTCCTTTAAAGAAGTTGATCCAGGTCTGCGAGAGCCAGAAATCTTGCTTGTTTGTAGGTGACCAAATACTTATTTTCCCCCATAATTTGCAAATAAATTCTTCCAAATCAGACGATGTGATTTTCTGGATTTGTTTTCTCATTTTGTCTCTCATAGTTGAGGTCGACCTATGATGTCAATCACAGGCCTCTCTCATCTTTTTAAGTGGGAGAACTTGCATAACCGGTGGCTGACTAAATACTTTTTTCCCCACTATAGGTGTGTATATATATATTAACGACAAAGGTTTGCAAGTAGAAGAATCCCTTAATCTGTTTCTTTGTTAACCCTAAATTACATAAAAGTCAGAAAAACTAAGGGCAACATGTATGATCGGGAGTTGCGCCTGCTTTCAGCTCTTTTTCAGATAATGATTTACACCTTATAAAAACGATTTTTTTAATCATACTCCATGCCGCACGGCGCTGAGAGCCGAGATTTCATTGCCCGATCTCTCCATAGACTACAATGGGACAAAGTAGCTCACGCTCTGATTGGCCGGGATAGTCAAGCCCCCGCTAGTTCAACCAATCAGCTCTTTTCTGCCTTTTTACTGTATTTTGAACTGTCTTGCCTTGTCTATTGATTGGTCAATACTTCTCCATAGCTTATAATGGGTCACTGTCGCTCCTATTCCGATTGGCTGGTTTATGCCGACCAATGAGAAGAGCTTACAGAATTTGAATTACTGTATTTCCCGGCAATTTACAATATCCCAATTCCTGATGTAGCGCCGGTCTTGATTTTTTGTTAGTGATTTTATTTATGTATTTTTTAGAAGGTTTGAGCTTTTTTTCAGAGAATGTTTTACATGTAATAAAAACTATTTTTTGGATTCATCCTCCATGCCGCACGGCGCGGCTGGAACTGAGATTTTATTTCTTGAGTCGATCTTAATATATTTTTTTCCCCTTTAAATTTTTAATGATCCGAATCGAATCGTAATACATGTTAGGCGCAGTCCCGCACTGCGCCTAAGTTCCGCACTGTGCCTTACACACTGGCGAGGCGCGGTGGACTTTACACCGCATGTATGAGCGCACCTCGGGCGCCAACATACATGAGGCGCAGCTTTCGCTTGAAATCAGGCGAAAATGTGCGCTCCGACGCGCCGAGCTTCATACATGTCGCCCTAAATGTGTGATTAAAAAAATACATAATACATATATAAACTACAAAAAGTTATATCCTAATAACAATGGCTTTAAGTTGCCTCATCTATTCAGGGTCAGATATATGGAGTTAAATTTATGCTTCAATATAGACACCGCGATATAAATATATGCAGTGATTTTTGTCACTGTTATTGCACAAATCGGTGAGAATTTTCACATCGCTCTTGGGGCTTTGTACTTCTGCTGGGAAAATAGAGACGACACAAAACACATTTACATTATATACAGTATGAAATGGCAAAATAGGTCAAAAGACTCCAATTCCAAATCGAGCTGTATTTAGGGTTGAAATGAACGGACCCTAAACCTGGGACTCCGCAAATGTTTCCTAGGGTTAGAGCGGAGTTAGTCAATATTCATCAAAATTTGATTGAAATCGAAAATCGCTGAAATTCAAGTCAAATCTGACTTTGACCCAAATCTAAATCACAACAGTTCTAGTATTAATAAGTCCAAATCTCCTAAGCGCTCCTTACAGACAGTCAAAATGTTAGCGTCTTACTCTATGCAAGAGATTAGGAGCCCCATCAAATAAAGGCATTCCAAACGCTATAAGGATATATTAACCCCTTAAGCCGAACACCTGAAAAGTAGTTAATGACCAGAACATTTTTTGAGTTTTTGCCTCCTTGCGTTTCAACAGTTGTCAACAGAGGTCTTGTTTTATTTGAGACAAGTTGTACTTTATGGGGGAATAGTTTAAGTTCACTTATAAATTCAGATTTTATTTTTTTTTTGAATATTTTGGTCTTTTTTTTTTTTTTACATTTTTGTACACCATTCACATTTCACACTTAATAATTTGTTAGATTAATTCTCCAGGTTATTACGGTCGTGTGGATATCTAATATGTGTAGGTTTTTCTGTATGTGTAATATATGAAGAATTATTTTTTATTAAATATTTTTATTTTTTTTATTTATTTTTATATATTTTTTACACTTTCTGTTTTTTTACTTTCTTTTTTTTTTTAAATCCCATGAAGCGAGAACTGTTTTACATTTTTTCTTTTTTACACTTACTAATGTATTAGCATATTCATATATGCTAATACATTATAATCTGTGTCAGTGTGACACCGCTGCAGACGAATGACCTGCACAATCCGACATCTAAAGTCGGCGGGCGGTCGTTAAGAAGTTAAAAGGGTATTCCTATCATTCAAATTTAGATTTAAACATAAAGGCAGAGGTAACTGAAGACCATTACAAAATACATTGCTGTTTTGATTTTGCTTCTTTTCAGAGTTAGAGCAATTCTTATCTCCTGCTTGTGTCAATGAATTTAAAGATCCATTTCCAAGGCTGAGTTGCAATACCAGACAAAGCCTGTGCCCAAGAATGGTGCTGTTTCAGGAACAAATCAACAACAATATAGATTAAACTTTTTGTTTTACTCAGTGTATTAAGAGAGTGTTCTCGCCACACTGTTTCACAGAGCCTGCTCTTTACAGCCAGCTTCAGGCTCATACTTTCTGTTCAGTGTATGGGTGGTTCTAAAACCCAAGCTTCCCAGGTTAACGGCCATATCTCTCTGCTCTAGCAGGAACCGCGATGGTGACGTCACTTTTCGATGTGTCTTATTAGCAGCATAGGAGCTTATCTTTCTTACTGACAAAGTTTAACCCTATAGAGCTCTGTAGCCTTACACCTTACTGTTTAAAGCCCTTCATCACTAATGTCCCTCTAAACCAGTGTTTCTCAACTCCAGTCCTCAATGCCCACCAACAAGTCAAGTTTTCAGAGATTCCTCAGTATTGCACAGGTGACGTAATTATTGTCAGTGCATTCTGTTGGAGATCCTGAAATTATATTATGTCAGTGCTTTGTGGGTTTGAACTGCTGTGGAGGTTTGAGGCCAGAGTTTAGAAACACTGCTCTAAACAAATTCAGCTAGGAAAAGCAGTGCTGAAATGTCAGTCATTGTTGTAGAACCACCCACAGCCTGAACAGAAAGTGTGAGCCTGAAGCTGGCTGTGAGGAGCAAGCTCTGTGAAACAGCATGGTAAGAACACTCTTTTAAGACACTGCATAAAACAAAAAGTTAAACCTATAGGGGCCGTTTACATGGCACAGGACAAATACCAGTCAGTTTACCCGACCGGTATTTGTCCTGTTTTCACGCCGTGCACACGGCCGCCGGGGGACGGCTTTTCTCCGCGGTTAGCGGAGAAAAGCCCTCCCCCTTCACATAGACATTCATCTTCTGTCCAAAAACCGGACGGAAGAACGAACATGTTCTATGTTTTTCGGGCGGCCGTCCGTCTGAAAAACCGCCGGGCGGTGGGGACCGCTGCACGGATTTTCCATTAAGGTCCGTGTCAAAGTTTTTCAGACGGTTAGCAGCCGGTTTTCAAAACCGAGAACCGGATGAAAAAACGTGCCATGGGGACATGGGCATATTGTTGTAAGATTTTATTTTATTTTGTTCCTGAAACAGCGCCATTCTTGGGCACAGGCTTTGTCTGGTATTGTGACTCAGCCTTGGAAGCGGATCTCTAAATTCATTGACACAAACAGGAGATAAGAACTGCTCTAACTCTGAAAAGAAGCAACATCAGAACAGCAATGTATTTTGTAATGGTCTTCATTTACCTCTGTCTATATGTTTAAATCTGCCCCTCTCCTCCTGTCTCTTTCCCCCTCCTTGTAGATTGTAAGCCTTCGCGGGCAGGGTCCTCTCTCCCTCTGTACCAGTTACAAGTCATTCATTGCTATTATTGTACTCATTTGACATATTATGTACGTGACCCCCCTCGAATGTACAAGTCAGTTATGGAATCAATGGCGCTTTAAAATAAATGTTAATAATAATAATAAATCTAAATCTGCAGCTTGGCCTTGGAAGTGGATCCCTAAATTCATGGACACAAACAGGAGATAAGAACTTTGAAAAGAAGCAAAATCAGAACAGCAATGTCTTTTATAATGGCCTTCATTTACTTCTGCGTATGTGTTTAAATCTAAATCTGCAGCTCGCCCTTGGAAGTGGAACCCTAAATTCGTGGATTCAGTCTTTGAGCTGCTGAAGATCCATTGACGCAAGCAGCGGGATAGACATTTTGACGATCCATTCCTGCTTCGTTGTGAGAAGTCGTCAAGCGCTCGCTCTTCTATTCTGGAACATTGTGAGGTCGCTGCATTCAGCAGATCCGTTTGTCATCCTGGTCTATGCCATCCACCGAGCACTCCAGGTAGGCAATACATGGACAAAATATCTTGCCGGTTCTTTTGCTAATGGAGTCGCTGGTTACTATAGTACACAGATGCCGGGGACATGAGGGATAATGCTCTATATTCTGCTCTAATGCACTAACAATAAGCAAACGGACTCCAAAACCTTTCACAATGTCCTTACTACAGATAAAATCCAGCAGTGATTTCCAGCTGACTCCCATGAAGACAACACATGATTTCAGGCTCGGCCAAGCGTGCATATGTTTTTAATGGGGAGAGCTGAATAAGCTGCTGCCAGACTCCTTATCTCCCGCAGGAACAAAGATTTTGGGCTACTGTCTCATCTCTTC
The DNA here is from genome assembly GCA_025379985.1 of Phyllomedusa bahiana. Taxonomy (NCBI): domain Eukaryota; kingdom Metazoa; phylum Chordata; class Amphibia; order Anura; family Hylidae; genus Phyllomedusa; species Phyllomedusa bahiana. The sequence continues at coordinate 165,202 of JAODAL010000959.1, forward strand.
TGGCCCACAGACAGGGACATAGCTATAGGAGGGTGCAGCAGTAGCCGTCGCTACCGGGCTCTGCAGCCTGAGGGGCCCAAAAGCCCTTTTGCCACATAAGACACCAGTATTGTAACTGGCGCATGGTAACGGGGGCCCCATTTCACTTTTTGCACAAGGGCCCAAGAGCTTGAAGTTACACCTCTGCCCACCTAGTCAAAAATCACAGACAACTCAAAGGCCGGGTTCACACAGGTATGCAGCGCAACACACGCTTGTTGCGTAGTTGCAATTACGCACTTGCAGACGCGTAATTTCAACGGTGCAAATGCTGTACAAAAGCCCCTGGCACATACAGTACCTGCCTCCTATACTTTACTACTTGACGTCACATATGTGCCTGACATGTCAATTCTTTTCAGACGTGCTAAATTTGTGCGGTTGACGCCGCATAGTTTACACTGAGTCAATCGCCAGGTATATTGTACATTGTTTGGGGCAAACGTCGGCAATGTAACACCCAAAATGTGTGCAAAAATTCATTAAAAATAAAAACGCTGCGTGAAAATCTCCAGTTTTTTTATACGGATCATAGCCCCAACTGTTTATATAGGCCACACTGACAAAGACATTCAACTGAAAGGGGTATTCCTATTTCAGACATTTTTGGCCTTAAAGGGTTTTGCCAAGAAGTGATTTCCTCACCTAACAGGCTGATACTCCCCTCTTGAGCCTCCTCTGTGATGTCATTGCACCACCTCCCATAATAATTTTATAATAATTTTTTATTTCTATAGCGCCAACATATTCCGCAGCACTTTACAATTTAGAGGGTATACATACAGACATTACACATTAAAAGAACTTACAAATGAGACACGAGGTGTGAGGACCCTGCTCGCGAGAGCTTACAATCTATTATGGTGTATGGGTGAAACAAAGGGTTAAGAAGTGCTCAGTTTACAATGGTCCGGCCATGTTACATAAATAGGGGGTGGTTTACATAAAAGTTGGGTGACCCTGCCACCCTGACAGTACATCTATATACAGCTAAGTGCCTGTGAGTGCCCAAGTGCAGGGAGTGACAGATGTGTGTGATAGCAGTTAGGGATCTTGGTGGCCAGACCGAGAAGATGTATTTTCAGGGCCCTCTTAAAACTGTGAGGGTTGTGAATGTGCCTGATCGCCCGTGGTAGCATATTCCAGAGAATTGGTGCCGCACGTGTGAAATCTTTGAGATGGGCATGGGAGGTTCGGATGATTGAGGAATGTAGTCTGATATCATCAGCAGAGCGGAGAGAGCGGGTAGGGTGGTAGACAGAGATGAGAGAGGAAATGTAGGGGGGTGCAGCGCCATGGAGAGCTTTATGGGCGAGTGTGATGAGTTTATGTTGTATTCTGTACTGAATAGGCAGCCAGTGCAGAGACTGACACAGGGTAAAGGCATCAGTATAGCGGCTGGAGAGAAAGATGAGCCTGGCTGCTACATTCAGGACAGATTGGAGAGGAGAGAGTTTGCAGAGAGGAAGACCGATAAGCAAGGAGTTGCAGTAGTCAAGACGAGAATGAATAAGAGCAGTAATGAGAGTTTGAGTTGTTTCTACAGTGAAAAAAGGACGGATTCTGGAGATGTTCTTGAGGTGCAGGTGACAGGAGTGGGCAAGGGACTGGATATAGGGGGTGAAGAACAGATCAGAGTCTAGTATAATCCCCAGACACCGGGCCTGCTGCCTAGGAGTTATGGTGGTGCCACACACAGAGAGAAATAGCAGGGTAGGGTTGGTTAGAAGATGGTGGAAAAAGTGGAGACTGACACTTAACTGTTATTACTATTCCTCTTGCCCCTATTGGTGGGGAGACTCGCGCACCCCTGGATACTCCCCCCCTTTTTTTTTGTTTTCCCCTCTCTTTTTTCTTTTCTTCTCTCTCTCTCTCTCTTTCTACAGCTAGGGTGCTCTAGACCTCATACCTGAGGAAGCTCAGCCCCTTGGAAAGGAGCTGCCTTATTTTTGGTATCATTCGAACCTAAAATCTGATTTTAGTATTGCACTGTTCTTATGCTCTGAATAGGTTTGCACTTCGCCATTTTGTTATATGGTCTGCCTGATATGGAACGATACCTTACAATGGGCAATTGTAGTTTCTCTTTCTTTGTTCAAAATTGTACATATATACAGTATGTGTTCACCTGATTTCTCTTATGCTCACCCTTTCCCACCCACTCTCCCTCCTCCCCCCCCATTCCCTTCCCCTTTCCTAATCTACCTTTGTTGTTCCCCCACGTTGGGGGTATTGTTTGTACTTATTATTTTGAAAACATTAATAAAAATAATGTAAAAAAAAAAAAAAGAAGAAGTTGGTGGAAAGACAAGAAGTTCAGTTTTAGTGAGGTTTAGTTTCAGATGGAGAGAGGACATGATGCCAGAGACAGCAGACAGACAGTCACTGGTGTTTTGTAGCAGGGCAGGAGTGATGTCTCGGGAGGAGGTGTATAATTGGGTGTCATCAGCGTAGAGATGGTACTGGAAGCCGAATCTGCTGATGGTTTTGTCCCTTGCACGCTCTCAAGGCTGATATTCAGTCTCTGTCTCTGTAGTTGAGCAAACATGTTTGGCTAAACCACAGAGGATAACTGTATTGTATTCTCCCTCTTATCTGCTCAGGAGTAAAGATAAGCTCCGAGCAGGCAGCATTCACTGACTACAGACAGGGTGGGGGAGGGAGGAGGGCTGAGCAGGGAGCGTCTGCATGTTTACTCAAATAATTACATTACAACCAGCGGATTCTCTATACAGCAGACACAGGCTGTGACACAGAAACAAAGCTTGTGCAGATGGTCAGTAACACTGCTTTTTTCTCCACCTCCCTTCAAAGCTCCTTCATGTGTCCTGCCATCAGATAAGACGTGCAAACAACGCAAGTGGGGCCAGGAGCTTGCCAGATCAGCTCCTGGTCGTAGCTAATATAAACAGTCAGGAAACTAAAGGCATATAAAGCAAGGCTGCAGCTCTCAGAGGCTTCACTTTTTTTAAAATACCCATTTTGGAGGATCCCACGTCAACATTAGATCATAGCGAAACCCCTTTAATGATAAGATATCGATATATTTCTGAGAGGTGCAGGTCCCAATTTAGGGACTCATACCTATCTTGAGAATGGGCCTCTAATTGATAGGACATAAGTATCTGAGAAGGAAACAGCCCTTTAATGCCCTTGAATTACAATTATAGCAATTGCTTATGACCCCTACAGTAGCCCTCTAAAATGAATGAAGATGAGCCTCGAACTTCAAGATGAATTAAACAGATCCCAAAATTGAAGGGGTGTTCCCATCTCATACAGGACATAAATATCTGAAAAATGGGGTTCCAGTTTTGAGAACCGGTAGCAGTTGTTTCAGGCCAGGTTTTTACAGAAGTTGCCAACGAGCTGGGTGGGAAGGCTACTCCCACGTCTCCAGGTCCAAGCCTGGTTTTGCTGGCTATGTAAGCCTGGTAGGTGAAGTGACCTAGGGGAGTGCAGTTCCCAGTCAGAAGTGTGTCCGACTGTGCTGAGGCAAACATACCTGCTGTTCCAGAAGTCCTGAGTTTTGACCACATTCCCCTGTTTCTCACTACATTAATTTATCTTACTTCAGTGTTGTTTTCTTGGTTTCATTGTGAATTCAGGGGCGTGTTTACTGGCTTCTACTAGGCTGCAGTAGAAGCCAGGTCTGTAGCTATAGCAACCAGTGCTGGCAGCCTATCAGGAGAGATCTAATAGGTCTGTAGCTATAGTGACCAGCACTTTCAGCCTATCAGGAGAGATTGAACAGGTCTGTAGCTATAGCAACCAGCGCTGGCAGCCTATCAGGAGAGATCTAATAGGTCTGTAGCTATAGTGACCAGCACTTTCAGCCTATCAGGAGAGATTGAACAGGTCTGTAGCTATAGCGACCTGAGAAGCTGATGCAGCCCATACAAGAGGGGATATCTAGAAACAGGTAGGACACTGTTAATGGACCCACATTGCAAAGTGAGTTGTTTTTGCAAGATCTTTAACATAAAAAGCAGCAATCCTTGTAGTGAGACAACCCCTTTAAATCCCTTGTACACAGGATCTGGACTTCACTGCAGGTAACTCCCATGTCATGGCCCCAGATGAAGTCACCTGCGGCGATAGCTGACATACAGGCGCAGTACCGAAGGAGTAGACCGAAGGCATAATGGGGTCATGGGCAGAGGGTCAGGGTAGGCAAAGTACTTTCATATTCAAGTCCATGGCAGAAGGTCAGGACAGGCAGCTGACAAACACAAAGCTCAGAAATAAGCCGAGGGTCAAGACTGAAGCTCAAAACACCAGTAATGCACACCAACAAACTGCTTGTAGCAAGTTGTAGGAAAGGTGCCTTTTAAGTAAGATCAGGTAGCAGGCCACCGGCTGGGGAAGCTGTGTGGCGTGTGCTAGCGCTTGAAATCACCGAAAACAGGCTCGCTTGCGCCCTAGAGAGAGGACATTAGCAGAACAGAGAAGTCAGTGGACTGACCTGGGGGCAAAGACTTCACTGCAGCCGAAAGGTACTAGCGTGTCGTCTTTGCAACATGTTCTAAAAAACGCCACTCCTACAGGAGTCTATGTAAAGCACTGGACGTTTTTTGGCGCGTTTTCGTGGCGTTTTTTGCCGCGGTTTTTCAATGAAAACCCACCCAGGAGACCCAAGTCCCACCTATAGTGGGTGTTAATAAAGGTTATACCTTATCATCAAATTTGCATACAAGTGTCTGATGTGTCCTTGTTTGTACCTTTCGTAATAAAATGATCACGCTTTGGTCGCTAACGATTTTTTTTTTTTTTTACGAATTTTGGTGCTAAAATCCTTTTCTTAACATATTTTCGTGCTAAAAGTTATCTTGCTCCTGACACTATAAATACGTCATTTTACGGATTTTATTGCAAGAATCCCTTTTTTATGGATTTCGCCGCTAAAACCCTTTTCTTTACAGATTTTGGCGCTAATGAAGTTCTCTCGCTTCTGACGCTAAAATAAGTTTTTTTATTTACAGATTTTGGTGCCAGAATCCGTTTTTTTTACGGATTTTGTGCATTAAACATGCAAGAACTATCTTTCACGTCTCAGTTTTCACCAATTCATTGACTATCTAGTTATAAAATTGTGAATTTACAGAAGATCAGATCTTGCTCCTTTTCGTTTGCAAAAACACAAAACGTCATGTAGAGAGTGGGGGCAGGAACTACTATAACGGGAACCATCTGTACAAGAACCTGTCTGTATGCAAGAGTCTTACTAACTAGATGAAAGGCCCCACTACTGCCACTTCCACCCTATAACAAGCTGGATTTCGGCGCTAAAATCCTTTTCTTAACATATTTTGGCACTAATAAAGTTATCTTGCTTCTGACGCGAAAAATACATCTTTTTCCGGATTTTGGCACAATAATCCGTTTAACTGATTTTAGCGCTATAGTGTTTTTCCGGATTTTGGCACTAAAGTTCGTTTTTTTACGGATTTTGGTGATAAAGTCTGTTTATTACGGATTTTGGCGCTAAAATCCTTAAAAAGAGATTTTTGGCGGCAAAAGCGAAATAAGTGTATTAGCGCCAAAATCCTTAAATACGTATTTTAGCGCTAAAATCCATAAAAAACTTATTTTAGGGCCAAATCTGTAAAAAACATTTTTGGCAACAAAAGTGAGAACTTTATTAGCGCCAAAATCCGTATAGCGACTACAAGATTACATATAAATGCAATAATGTGCTTTCCATCCCCTTTTGTAGGCTGGAGTTACATCCAATGGCGGAATTTATGCATACATTAAAAAACAGACTTGAAGACAAGAAAAAAAAAAACGCTCCAAAAAAAGTAAAGCGCGGCAAAATACGGCCGTTTTTTCAGCTGCGTTTGGCAGGCAGTGGCCAGGGAACGTTTTTAGTCATTTGTTTTCAGGTGGTTTTTTGGCCACTGCAGGGTAGACAGAGCCTAACAATTATTCCACCTAAAGTTTGGTAGGTTGATTTTTTTTCTTTTTTGGAACATAACCATGTCCCCCCCACAACGACTCCAAGATCGTCGTCAAAACAGCGCTTTTATTTTTTGCTTTATCACGGAATTCTCTGACCTCGGACAAATGAGAAATCGCGCGTTCAGCTTTCTCGCTTTGGTTGTCGTGTTTGAAATGCGTGTCCATAAATACATGAGGGTTTTTTTTTATCGTTAAAAAGCTCTACCTCTTTATTCGCTCCTTTGAGACACCCCAGGGAGCTCAGGTTATATCACAGAGACCTGAATAAGTAAATCTCAGACAAGAATAGCGTTTGACATCCTTTATGCTACTACAGAGGCATTTTACAGCTTTCTTCTCGAATTTTGTTCCGTTCAACCTGTAATTGCCGTCTAACAAAGAGCCGCCATAGGTTGACTCTGCAGGTTCCTTGATTTAAACCAGAGAAAAGTCTCCTAGCAGGGGGGAAGCATGTTTTTTTTTTTTTTAAATAAAACAATGTAAAGCAGAACAAAAGACGCAGCACAATAGCCGGGCTGATTATACGACGTTCTGAGGTTTGCATACACACAGATACAAGGTAACACAAAATAATGAGAGAAGGAAGATGTCCTACAGCTCTGCTGTTGTGGAACAGAGTCATCTTGGGTAGACATCAAAGGTTTGGGTTTTTTTACACAGGTAGCGTATAATATAAAGGCCTGGTTTTATACACCGACTGCTTTTACTTTGCGGACATATACATAGCACCATAGGCTACAAAGTTTTTTTCTACGTCGCGGGAATCTCATTAAAAGAAATATATCATCAGAAAATAACAGTCTGGCTTTTTTATTTTTTATTTTTTTTAATGTTCATGTGACTAGCCCCCCCCCCCCAAAAAAAAAATATGACAAATTCCAGATGTCACACTTTCCAGTAAAGCACACTCAAAAAGCATGAATTTTCTATTTTTTGCAGCTCAGTTTTCTGCTTTGCTGTGTAGATTGGAGAAGCGGGGATGTAATGATAGAGATGAGAACTCTGCTGTACTATTGGATGCTTAGATGAGGCAAGAAAGCAACACTATACACACAGATTAGGCGCTGTTTGCAGATCACCTTGGGCCCACCAGTGGAGCTAAATCTTGGGGCCCACCAGTGGAGTGGATTCTTGAGTCCACCATACTGCTTCTGTACATGACTGCACCTGACTCTTGCACTCTGCCTCTTGCTTTCTTCCTCCCACTCTCTGCCTTTCTTCTTAAAAAGCAGCCCCGGCCTGCCATGCCCAGGGGGCTACCATACTTAAGGGCCAAGTGGGGGTTTCTCCTGTGGGCCAATCAAAGCCCAAGCTGATTCCTGGGGCCCACCTGTGGAGTCAATCTTTGGGGTCTACCCCACCACTACTGTACATGACTGCACATGAGATGTGTGTGTATGTATTTTTTTATATATATATATATATATATATATATACACTACACAACACACATAAACAAACCATATTACATCTTTTAAAGGCAGTTTATTGTATTACAATTATAAATTTCCTGCAAGTGAACTTTTGGACAAACTTGTAGCAAAATATGCTATGTGACCTGTGGGTAACAACCTATTGCGAACAATTCTAAAATACCAGAATGCTACTGTACGATAAGGTCACCATGTGCTATACTTTTCTATATAATAAAATAATTTTGTGATACATTTTGGATATATGATAACAGAGGTTTTGCCATGAAGCAAAATAGCTCATAGCTTGCTACGAGCTGGTCGTGGTAGACAAGGAGATGGTTGCAGTCACATAGCGTTCATGTCTATGGGAGTTCTGTGTGCTCCGCTATATATGGAATTGCTACAGAAAAGGACAGGGAGAACTGCTCAAGCGCGGCCATCTCACCATTCTCTACGTCTAGTGTGTAGCAATGTATGAGCCAGTCTCAAACGGATTTTGCTTTGTGGCAAATACCTTTCATTTTTGGTTTTTATGGTGTTGTAGAATAATACCCGATATAAGAGGCTGACGTGTCCTTACCTTCCCTGATGGCAGTAAATGGAGTTCCCTCCTCTTCCTGCAGTCTTATCACCTTCAGTGCCACCAACTTTCCATTAACTCTGAAACAGATGAAGAGAAATAATCAGAGAAGAGTCATAAAATAGGCGACATTCTTGGCACCAAAGCTCCCGGTATTATAGAGTGATAATGAGAAGCTGACAATAATGAACTGTAGAAAAATCTGATTAATGGAGCAGCCTGCACTACAGATCGGATCATTTACCGGCTGCAAAAATGCTTTTACAGTCTTGTTGCTAAGAATACAAGACCTGACAACAGCGGGATACTTTCCGAATTGTGAGACCCTAGTGCGCCCCATTCCAGGAATGCCCCTAAAACAAAAAGACTCCCCTTTCAATGGGACATTTGTATAAACACTGCTTCTTCCAGGGTCAGCTTATGGGATAGTTCTACAAAAATGACACTTCTGGCAAATATAGTGCTCACAGGCAGTCTGGGTTATATTTGGGGACACAAAACTGGCGTCAGTATTTTTGAAAAGGAGCCAGTTAGGGGGTAGTCTAATAAGTAGGTATAAGTGGATGAAAGGTCAATGTTGATCTAGTTATACCCAGAACTAGAACAACGGGGCACCCTCCACATCTATAGTAAGAAGGCTTCTTCATCATAATAGAAAGACCTCTTTACTGTAAGGGTATGTTCATACGGCTTATTGCGGAGCACATTTTGCCAAGTATTTGCGCTTAATACGCGGTGAGATGCACAACGCAATTACAGTAATCCATGGCTCTCATAGATAACTATGGATTACGCCTCCTCTCCCTGCTCGTACAATACGAGCATATTATACGCTCGGGGAGATAAGTGACATGTCATGCGTATTTGCCGCGAGTAAAGCATGTTTATAGGGCCGGTGTGCTGCCCCCCCCCCCTCTCCACGCCTCTGGAGTATGCGCTGATCAGCGTGACTCCCAAAACACCCGGCGTGATTGCGGCGCGTACTGTACGCACCACAATTATGCTGTGTGAACATACCCTAAGAGTAGTGAGATCATGGAATTTATTGCTACACCATGATGTGATGGGTTGCTGGTGTTGGGAGTATGTATACAGGCAGTGTCTGGGTTATGAACAAGATCAGTTCTGTAGATTTGTTCGTACGTTTGCACAGCTACATTGTTTAAGTGTCACGCCATCCAATATTTTTTTTTTTTCGCTTTAGATAGTATTGAGAAGGGCTGACACCCCTGTAACGTTTGCTTTGCTGTCTGTGCCCCTCATGGAAATAATATTGGGCCTGCACACCCTGGTTATATGAGTGGGGTCTCAGTGGGAGGATTTTTGTTCCTGTATAAGGCTTCAGTAAATTCACGGCACGCCTTGTCTTGAGAGAGCCAAGGCGCCCGGGGATAAAGTATGTGGGGTGTGGATCATGCTTGGATATCGCACCCAAGAATGGCCCCCATTCTTAAAGTGGTTTTACCACAATCTCCTTTCATACCTCCTGTATCCAGCTCTGTGTGCTCAGAAGGGGGCGTGTGTGATTTGTTTGAATTGCATATCATGTGACCCCGCAGGATGACGTCACCAGGCCTTTCCTCTCGCTAGTTAAAGAAAGAGCATTGCGAGTAGCTACAATGTAGCTCAGAGGTAAAGCTTAGGTTCCTGCAGGTCCTAGGTTCAAATCCCTGCAGGAAGCAAACCTGTGGGGGTTTTTTCTCTTTATCAATGCACAGACCTCATTGAGGTTTCTTTTTTTTATTTATTTGCACTGTTTGACTAATTACTAAGGAGAACTGAGGACAGGAGTAGAGTGACAGCACCTGGGGTTTGAACACTCAGTAGCTGCCTGAGAGGAGAGGTGATGTCTGAGCATATGCGACTGAGGAGCTCACAGCGCTGGTCGTATCCCCTGGAGATGAGATGTAAACAATGGATCCCTAAGAGAGCAGCTAAAACAAAAACGGTGCAGAATCTTTAATAATAATGAATGGTGAAAAGGTTTGTTATTTCATTTGCAAGCTTCTCACGTCAATTTTACTTCATAGCAAAACCCCTTTAAGTGGAATTCATGTAATTTGGATGTCTGTAATTCAGGGACTGCATGTATATAATTAATAAAATGGGGGTGAGAGAAATATTATATATATATATATATATTTATATATATTTTTAAATAAAATATATATATAAAAATATATTTTATATATTTTACAAACAAACTTACACATATTATAACTAATATACTTTTCCCTCTCTCTTTCTGTTATATATATAAAATATTTTTATATATATATATTTTATATATTATATATATATGTATATATATTATAATTATTTTGGGCACAGTAGCGTACACTATGCCAGTCCCCATCCTGTGAACCCATGCCATTTTTTTCAGACAAGAAGCAGGAGCGTCTAGAAACTTTTCAAAACCTATAACAAATGTAGTGTAATTATTTACTCCATTATTTTTGCCACAAATTGAGCCAGAATCAACTGCCTTGATAAATGTGCCCCACTGTGGACAGTTTTGGGCACCGGTACACAAGAAAGGCATAGTAGAGTTTGAGCAGGTTCAAAGGCGGGCACTGAAAGTAATAAAAGAAATGGGTGGACTACAATACCCAGAAAGATCAAAATTAGGGTTATTTGGTTTATAAAAAAGATGTCTTTGGGGTGAATGAATAAATATGTATAAATATATCAAAGGTCAATATTTATACCGAGGACTGTATCCAGAACAAGGGGGCATCCTCTACGTCTGGAGCAGGAGTGTCAAACTCATGGGCCAAATCTGGACTGCAGTGTAATTATATTTGGCCCACTAGTAACAGCCAGGCAGTGTACAGAGAAGAGGAGAAAAGTAGCCAGGAGCTGTCATTACACTGCTCTCACTCAGCCCCTTCTTCCTGCATAGAGCAGGGAGCACGTAGCAGGAAAAACAACTCTGACAGTGGGACGACTAATAAGATAAGAGGAGCTCACAAGGAGAAACGAGAATCAAGGGCCTCAACACTCCTCAGCCCCAGCCAGGGCAGTTCCTAGGCTAAATTTCACTCAGGGCGAGGTGAAGAAATTTCGCGCCCCCCCCCCCCCCGAAACTATGCGCACATGGACACATGCATCACCTCAACCAAAGCCAAATATACAAAAGCTTTACCACAATGTGCACGGATAAAACTATAAATAGTCTACAGTTACCAAATAACACCTACACAAACCGAATCCCAAACCACTAAGACCACATTCCCCCGTGCCCGATAATACCACCACACTGACCCATATCACCAAATAGGCCCGAATAACAAACTGACCATTACTATATAAACCATTATAAACAATCATATTACCGGTACAGTGACCACAGTGATGGTACCGCTTACAGCTCTGCAGTAACATATGATTACATAAGTTATATCTACGACTCACAGGAAACACTCGAATTGTCTCTTTCTCTTCTCTCTCCTCCCCCTTCCAGACCCATGACACTACTCCCGACCTTCACTGTAAAATTTACAAAAAAAAATACTTAAAACTCCTCAATTTATCAGCACTTCTCTTTCCAATTTGATCTCTATACAAACTCCCCATCTATATCAAACCCCATATGGTAGCCATGTAATATGCCCCCTGTAGCCACGTGTACCCCTATAGCCAGGTAGTTTGCCCCTGTAGCCAATTGATTCCCCCCTCTGTACCAGTGATGCCCCCTGTGCCAGTAGATGCCCCCTGTAGCCAGTGATGCCCCCCCTGTAGCCAGTGATGCCCCCCTGTAGCCAGTTATCCCCCCTTGTAGCCAGTAGATGCTCCCCTGTAGCCAGTAGATGCTCCCTGTAGCCAGTGATGCCCCCCTGTAGCCAGTAGATGCCCCCCTTGTAGCAGTAGATGCGCCCCCTGTAGCCAGTAGATCCCCCCCATGTAGCCAGTTAAATGCCCCATTGTAGCCAGTTATGCCCCCTTGTAGCCAGTTATGCCCTCTGTAGCCATTTATGCCCCCTTGTAGCCAGTAGATGCCCCCCGTAGCCAGTGATGCCCCCTGTAGCCAGTAGATTCCCCTGTAGCCAGTGATGCCCCCCTGTACCAGTAATTTTAAAATTTAAAGCCAGTAGAGCTACCCCGGGGTCGCCAGTTCCCCCGTACGCAGTGCTGCGTGATGGTGACCCCTGTGCCAGTGGTGTGATAAGCGCCCTGACCATAGATGCCCCGTAGCCATTATCACCCCATTGTAGCCATTTTATGCCCCCCGTACCCTTTTTATGCCCCCCGTCCCCATTATGCCCCCCTACCAGTTATTCCCCCCCCTGAACAAATTTATAAAATAACAAAAGAGTACCACCTGGGCCGCGCGCCCCGGGTCCGGGCGCTGAGGAAGGGAGCTGCTGACGGTTAAGCAGCATGACTCACACCCCTGCTTACGCTGCACGCAGCTCCCAGGGATCTCCTCGGCGGCAGAGCTGCCAGCCGAGGAGATCGAGCATCACAGGGGATGCGGAGAAAGCCGTGCGCCCCCTGCGGCGCTGTGTATGTATCGGTGCTCAGTGAGCGCCGATACATACAGGGGAGCAGGCGGGTGGGAGCGATCCCGTCCCGCCTCCTCCCTGTACCCCGTGGCCACTGGGGGGTGGGGGCCCCTGCGCGGGTCGCGGCGCCCCCTCGGGTGAGCGGAGCCAGCAGGGTATTCCAAACGGAGATGCGGCGCCATACAGCAGATAAGAAGCACTGTGAAGACCACAAGACATAGTGAGTTAACTGACCACGGTAAGTACAAATAAAGCGTGTACCGGACTGTTTCTCTGGTCCTAAGAGTGCACCAGATGTGTAGACATTTTTGTTAATGAATATCAGGCATAGCTTGAGGTGCACAGAGGGGGCAGCAGTGTAACAAAAAAGGTAATTATATATGTGTAGGATGTAAGATCACTCTTTATAGTGTAGGCTTGCATGGTTTCTCTATCTGTAATGACTCTGAATCCTTCTTTTAAGTTTTTATGAACACCGAAACACCCCTTCAACCAGGAAGGAAATTAAAAAGCTAATAAAAAAAAAAGGCAACAAAATGGGAAAAAAAAATATTAATAAGTCATGTTGTGCTAAGCAAATCTTTGTCTTTCTCCAAACGGTAATGAAATATTCATAATAGAGACCTACAGGATCACACTGCCATTACAATCCATTTGTCAGCCACAGTAACCTTAGATAACTTCTCCTACCAACAAGGACTATGTGTTAATAAAGGAGGAAAGCCATTTCTTACCTCTAATTGGCCTCTGAATGAATCGCCAGGAGATGCACCAGCAGACCATTGTGACATGTCTAATGAATTAAAACAAATCTCATCCCAGAGAGATGAGAGTCACTCTAGATACCAGAAAAATACCAGATTTGTACCAACTTCAGATTGAACCAGAAGGGATGTTATATAAGGGCCGTGAATGAAGCTAAACATTCCCACTCCTATGGCAAAGATTCAGCTTGGTGGTTCCGTTCATCTACAAAGCAAGGCCCCATTTACACCTTATTTTCACCCCCTTTGTGGTACCCAGCCGGAGACCGTAAAAATGTATCCCGATGGCTACAGCAGTGGTGCCACACCATACACCTTATTTCCTGTTTTGCCATAGGCAAACTTAAACTCTATCAGTTCTCTATCTATAAAACACTAAAACGTAACTTTTATTATGTATAACTCTTAACCTCTATACACACTATTTAAAAACCTGATTTCTAACCTCACCATTTAACCCTTTCTACTTCTGAAGGAAGGAATAGCTCCTTTTCTATTATCAAGTCTGGTGGAGCACCACCTATTAACAGGAAAGCCTTATATATACAGCAATTTACTAACTCCAGTGAGGGATCCCAAGCCTCCTACTTCGGCAGTCGTCCCTAATCTAATGGACACAAAACAAATAAGGCCCCCTTGTGACACCCTCTGCAGCGGGTGACACTTGTGGACAGAGGTGAGAAATCACAATTTAAAATGACATGCCTGACCTCCCCAACATGTTTCACCAGCTAGCCTGATGAAACATGTTTTAGTGTTTTATAGATAGAGAACTGATAGAGTTAAAGTTTGCCTATGGCACAATAGTAAATATAGTGATCAAAAGTCACTCTGTTCTCTTGCGAGATTCCCATTTTTTTTTGGGGAGACTATTTGACACCATACACCTAAGACAGATTTAACTTGATTGTTCCCCTCCTCTAAAAAGTGAGGCCCGACTCTCATCCGGTTTTTACCCCCCTTTGTGGTACTCTTTGAGATACTGTAAAAATGTATCCCGATGGAGAGTGTTGGTGGAGCCAAAATCGAGGCTTTAGATTTCTGTAGGGAAAAATTAATCTTAGTTGAACTACGTGTGCCCTATTTACTGAATTTAACTTGGTAGACCACAAGAGTGGGGTAAAATCGAAATGTGAATGGGCCCAATTCATATAGGTCTCTAAATGCTGATAAGCGATACATGGATTTCATGTTTGGCGGCCATCATCGGCCCACCTTTACTAGGCAGAGCTTCTCTTAGGTGGTGGCCCAACGCTCCATCATACAAAGAGTCTACTGGCAAGATATATGTACCTATTATTATCAAAACCTCTGAAAACCTTTGTTCATCATCTATTAGGGCATGGGGATGTCACAATTAACAACTGTTGAGGTGCCAGTGGTGAATCCCCATATCCAACCTCATGTATACATGTCCTACCAAACCACCCCCAACTACAGTGTGGATCTAGACCACTTTCACAAGGTTCCAGTGGATCCACTGCCATGACACCCCTATTAGGCTATAGTATGTATTACGGTCTTCGGTAACACTTACTTTTCCTGAACACATGGATGCTACAAGCAAATACTGAGCTGCTGTTAAATAACGAGTCAATAATATACAGTGGGGGAAAAAAGTATTTAGTCAGCCACCAATTGTACAAGTTCTCCCACTTAAAAAGATGAGAGAGGCCTGTAACTGACATCATAGGTCAACCTCAGCTATGAGAGACAAAATGAGAAAACAAATCCCGAAAATCACATTGTCTGATTTGGAAAGATTTATTTGCAAATTATGGTGGAAAATAAAGTATTTGGTCACCTACAAACAAGCAAGATTTCTGGCTCTCACAGACCTGTAACTTCTTCTCTGTCCTCCACTCATTACCTGTAGTAATGGCTCCTGTTTGAACTTGTTATCAGTATAAAAGACACCTGTCCACAACCTCTAACAGTCACACTCCAAACTCCACTATGGTGAAGACCAAAGAGCTGTCAAAGGACACCAGAAACACAATTGTAGCCCTGCACCAGCAGGCTGGGAAGACTGAATCTGCAATAGGCAAGCAGCTTGGTGGGAAGAAATCAATGGTGGGAGCAATAATTAGAAAATGGAAGCCATACAAGACCACTGATAATCTCCCTCAATCTGGGGCTCCACGCAAGATCTCACCCAATGGGGTCAAAATGATCACAAGAACGGTGAGCAAAAACCCCAGAACCACACGGTGGGACCAAGTGAATGACCTGCAGAGAGCTGGGACCAACGTAACAAAGGCTACTATCAGTAACACACTACGCCGCCAGGGACTCGGATACTGCAGTGCCAGACTTGTCCCCCTGCTTAAGCCAGTACATGTCCGGGCCCGTCTGAAGTTTGCTAGAGAGCATTTGGATGATCCAGAAGCGTCTTGGGAGACTGGCATATGGTCAGATTAAATCAAAATAGAACTGTTTGGTAGAAACACAACTCGTCGTCTTTGGAGGGGAGAGAATACCGAGTAGCATCCAAAGAACACCAGACCTACTGTGAAGCATGGGGGCGGCAACATCATGCTTTGGGGCTATTTCACTGAAAAGGGACCAGGATGACTGATCCGTGTACATGAAAGAATGAATGGGGCCATGTATCATGAGATTTTGAGTGCAAACCTCCTTCCATCAGCAAGGGCACTGAAGATGAAACGTGGCTGGGTCTTTCAGCATGACAATGATTCCAGGCACACTGCCAGGGCAACGAAGAAGTGGCTTTGTAAGAAGCATTTCAAGGTCCTGGAGTAGCCTAGCCAGTCTCCAGATCTCAACCCCATAGAAAACCTTTGGAGGGAGTTGAAAGTCCATGTTGCCCAGTGACAGCCCCAAAACATCACTGCTCTAGAGGAGATCTGCATGGAGGAATGGGCCAACATACCAGCAACAGTGTGTGCCAACCTTGTGAAGACTTACAGAAAACGTTTGACCTCTGTCATTGCCAACAAAGGATATAACAAAGTATTGAGATGACCTTCTATTATTGACCAAACACTTATTTTCCACCATAATTTGCAAACAAATTCTTTCCAAATCAGACAATGGGATTTTCTGGAGTTGTTTTCTCATTTTGTCTCTCATAGTTGAGTTCGACCTATGATGTCAGTTACAGACTCCTCATCTTTTTAAGTGGGAGAACTTGTACAATTGGTGGCTGACTAAATACTTTTTTTTTCCCCACTGTACAATTGCCAGCAAAGCATCACTTCATATTAACATAATGCCACCAGTGATGCCCAGTAACATGCCAGCTACTGTCAAAGAGCCTTGTAATTGACAGTATGATGCCAACAGAATCATAATGTTTATTCAAATGACCCAATAACTTGTTAGCCAGAGCAGTAGAGCCCAATAAGGCATTGAGCTACTACCCAAAATACACATTCTATTCTTTTAACCCTTTAGGGCTTGCCCCCACGGCAGGGTTTTCAGTCGGTCTTACAGACCGCTTTCGGATTTGAAAAACGTCTGTAAAGCGACTGTCAACCTTTTACATGGATTTAAATAGATAATCCGTGCAGCGGTCCACACTGCACGGATTTTCTGCCGGATGGTTTTTGACTCCGCCGACGTTCCTAAAATCTTACAACATGTTCATTATTCCGCCCGGAACACGAACATGTGAGTGTGAAGGGGGGGCGGTTTGAATCCGCAAACCACAGACAAAAGCAGCCAACAAAAGAGAAAATACCAGTCGGAAAATCCGACCGGTATTTGGTCTTTGCCGTATAAGCGCACCCTAAAGCAATGTTCACACGGCTTAAAATTGGACGTATTTGAGTCCGTAATTACGTGCCGGAGTGCGCAAATGACGGCTGGAATACGTCCCAGTCATTACGGTAATCCATAGTTCTCATAGAGAACTATGGATTACGTCTCCTCTCCCTGCTCGGCGAATCCGCCGTGGGGGGGATAAGTGACAAGTGAATTACTAGCGGCATATATGCGGCGCTGTTAATACAAGTCTATGGGCCGGCGAGGTGCCGCCCCCCCCCCCCCCGCCCCCAGCCACACGGCGTAATTGCGGGGCGTTATTAGGCCCTGCATTTAAGCCGGGTGAACCTAGCCTTACATTCACATTAAAAATTTTTTTTTTTTTTTTTTTAAACCACACAAATTTTTGTCATGAATATAGATTTTTGCCATAATTATGGTACATTTATACCATACTAAACTGACCAAAATTTATATTGAAAAAAAAAAAATTACAATTATTCTAAATGCTAGACTGAGTCTTCATCCATTCCCTTTTGAGGTTTTCTGTGCCTGCCAATTTGTGCATTCCTGTACGGTATGTAGCCTCCTTCCCTGTAGCATCTCCAGTTGTAAGGGGATGTTCACAAGGCATATTATTTATGCCGCGTACCGGGGCATCATAAACGCCTCCGTTGCTTTGTTGAAATTACACACTCGCAAGCATATAATTTAAACCCAAAAACGATGAAAATGGCCCGAGGCAGATTTCTGCCTCCAACTCTTTCATGGTGCATATATATATCGGAAAGAACTGACACGTCAATTCTTTTCAGGCTCGTGCAAAAATACAAGAGTAAAACACGCGCGTTGTGTGATTGGCGACGTATATTTTATATTGTACTCTATCAGAGGTGTATTATACATTGTTTTGGCTGTATTTCAGCACGTATTTTGGTGTGAAATATGTGCAAAAATGTGTGCCAAAATCCACACTATGTTTCCTTTCGGCATATGCGACGGGAGTTTTCCAGAAGCCGAGGCAGAACGTAGCCAAAAAAGTAGTTATGTAAATGACTTTTTCCTGCAGAGTAACAAGCGGAGGGGATATTAATTTGTCTCATTTTGAATGCAAAGACATAATTGACTGTAAATTTTTGATTAATGTTTATTTTGTTGATGAAACCATTAAATAGGAAGCCACGCACCTCGCTTAACAACGGATTGTAACTATGTCAAAAACAATAGGGTTCTTTTGAAGCAGGACTTGTTTGATTTATTACAATTTTTGGGTCCAGCTCAGTTTGGGGGCTTAGTTTTGTTTGGGGGGAAAAGCGCAAACAAAGAAGGGCTTTTTTTGTCCAAATATTGACTGCAAATATTACATTAATGGGTAGGTTCACACGGCTGATTTGGACACTGAGGGCGGCATGTGTGAAATTTGTCGTTTACTCGCCAAATTTCATGTGCATAATAATAGGCTAGAATGCGCCCGATTTATGAACCTGTTCTACAGCGGGCGCATTCTAGCGCTAGGGCGACATTTCTGGCTCAGGTAAAACACTTTGAAAGTGCTCTACCTGTTCCAGCAGTAATGCGCCTAGAACTTCCGTAGCAAAGCTATAAATCTATAGCTTCATACGGTTCTAGTGCGCCCCACTTCACGCATGCCCCCCTCCCCAAATCAGGTGCATTACAAAGTGCCGCGAGTGCTCTGTAATGTGCCCGATAATGGTGTGTGGGGCTTTTAAACATGTAGCGAACGGGGGCCTGAAAAGACGCCAGATACCGCCCTGAGTCTTCAGCACCCAAACCAGCGTCAAAACCTCATCTGAAAAACGTCTCAATGTAACATGAGGTTTTGATCAGGTTTTCGACAAGGTTTTCCAACACTGTTTTCTTTCTGAAACACCTATGCGAATTAATAGCCAGGGCAAAAACTGCCGCGAAAAACGAGCCAAAGTACGTCAAAAACGCACCAAAAATGGTGCCGAAGTTTTGGACGAGGGTTTGAAGCTTTTCATTAATTCCTATGGGGATTTTCAGCATTGAAAACGCTTGTGTGAACTACAGCGCTGTTTTACATAGGAATCAATGAAAAGGAACTGGGGCTTTGTTGAGGCTTTTTAAAGCTGATTTGGGGGAGGAGATGCTCTATAATACAGCATCCAAATCAACTGTATGAACATACCTTAAAGGGGTTTTGCCACGATGTAATGTTGACGTGGGATCTTCCAAAATGGGTATTTAATCACTTTTCTAAATATATGTGATTACAAAAATTTTAGACAGAGCTACAGGCTGCCTTACCTGCCCTTAGTTACTTAAAAGCTTCTATCAGATATGGCCTGACAAGAGCTGCTGGCCGGGCTTGCAGAGAACACTTCTTATCTGATGAAAGGGAGCTGAAGAAGCTTTCAAGGCACTGGGTAGAAATATGTTGTCTTTTGTATACAGAATCCACTAGTTGTAGTTTGATTATTTGAGTGAACATTTCACACGATCACTTATGCACGGCTCTGTGCTCTGGCTGTGTCTCTCAGCTAGTGTGGCGTGTTTACATTTGCTTCTTAGCAGATAAGGCACGTCCTGGCAAAACCCCTTTAAAAGGGTGTTTCATTCTCTCATGTAGATGAGAAAGGGTGTTCCCATCTCACACATTGATGACATGTCTATAGGATATGCCATTAATGTGAGCAGGTCCTACCACCGGGACCAGCATTTATCTTGAGAATGGCCCCAAAAGTCTCCATTCAGACCGAAGAATTGGACCTGCTTGCACACGACTCTCCATTCTGTTCTATGGTAGCTATGAGTAAAGGTGAGCTCTGTGTTTGGCCATACTCAGAATTCCCATAGCACAGAATGGAGAACTGTGCATAAGCACAACTCGCTCTCTATTCTGAATGGAGACTTTCAGGGGCCAGCTCCTGGGAAAGGTGAAGGTCCCAGAGGTTGGACCTGCTCCATAACATTGATCGATATGCCATCAATGTGTTAGATTTATCTTTATTCAACAGGATGTAATGATTTTGGTAATATAAATATGTATTGTATATTTTATGTTTATTCAATAAAAACATTTCTTTAAATTAAATATAAACTTTTTTTAATTTTTTTTTATAAATAATGTCTTGTATGTTTCACTGTTTATTTGCATGTTCAAATTAAATGCATAGGCATCTGTCGGGCATAATCTTCCCCCGACATGCATTCTGACAGGTTAGTCCTTGGGGCCTTTATTAGGCCCTTAGATTATCTGTACAAAAAACTGTCAACCTTGATGAGTGCAAACCTTTCTATACATTCCTTAGGGGGTACTGTTTCCATTGAATAGAATCAGAGGTTTCATCCAGCAATGCTCTGTAGAATGTAAAGATCATACTGCAAACGGGTCTTTATGTAGATATAAATAACTACACATATTTATACATATGTAGCATGTATTATCATTTATATATAATTTTGTGGCTTCATAGATGGAAACGTTTTACACTGTATCCTGCTTAGTCACAGGGTAATGTATATAGTTGTGCAATAGCACTTTAGTAGGGTGAGTGACATGGTGGAAATGCAGACTGGGAGTAGGAGAAGACCTTAAAGGGGTTGTCTCACTACATTGATTCATCTCACCTCAGTCCTGTTTTCTTGGTTTTACTTTGAATTCTGGGAGTGTGTTTACTGGCTTCTACTAGGCTGCAGCAGAAGCCAGGTCTGTAGCTATAGCAACCAGTGTTGGCAGCCTATCAGGAGAGACCAAACAGGTTTGTAGCTATAGCGAACCAGTGCTGGCAGCCTATCAGGAGAGACCAAACAGGTCTTAGCTAAAAGCCACATTGGCAGTCTATCAGGAGAGACCAAACAGGTCTATAGCTATAATGACCAGCATTGGCAGTCTATCGGGAGAAATTGAACAGGTCTGTAACTATAGCGACCTGAGGAGCTGATGCAGCTCATACAAGAGGGGATATCTCGGAATTGGTAGGACGCTGTTAATGGACACATATTGCAAAGTGACTTGTTTTTGCAAGATCTTTAACATAAAAAGCAATCCCTGTAGTAAGACAATCCCTTTAAGTACACAGCTCTCTTGGGAAGCTGACCTAGATTTGGGAGTTGAGGTTTAGTGTGTTCTATAGTCAAGTTATCTTACAGTATAGAAGAGGCTATACGGACCACAGCCGGCTGTGGCCCAGGAGCAGACTGACCCAGTTCACTCAGGCCACAAGATACTTGCAAAACTTTTAGAGGTCGGAAGGAAGATCCCCTTCAAACAGTTGTTTTTGGTATTCCTGCCCTTTATCAGTACAGAACATAGCTACAGAGGTACCCGAGACACAGCTGAGGGAGAACTTCTTACTAACTCTCTAGTCAACCAGTTCCAAACAAGGAGCAAAAAAGTCAAAACAGCGGTCTATAGAGAAAACTCTGGTTTGGCCCATATGAGACAGTTCTCTTCCTTCTAGAGGAGAGTAAATTTATATTCCCAACCATAGTAGATCTGATGAAACTTTTGAGCCTGGAGTTCTGTGACCTCAGCCATTACAGTATCTGTGCCAAATTCTAAAACAGGATTACAAATGACTAAAACTCCATGTAAAAACCTAAAGCCCCTTTTTTAGGTTGTTGTATCATTCTAGACCCAAATGTTTTAGCATATACACTCACCGGCCACTTTATTAGGTACACCATGCTAGTAACGGGTTGGACCCCCTTTTGCCTTCAGAACTGCCTCAATTCTTCGTGGCATAGATTCCACAAGGTGTTGCAACGATGCTCAATTGGTACCAAGGGGCCCAAAGAGTGCAAGAAAATATTCCCCACACCATGACACCACCACCACCAGCCTGAACCGTTGATACAAGGCAGGATGGATCCATGCTTTCATGTTGTTGACGCCAAATTCTGACCCTACCATCCGAATGTCGCAGCAGAAATCGAGACTCATCAGACCAGGCAACGTTTTTCCAATCTTCTACTGTCCAATTTCGATGAGCTTGGGCAAATTGGAGCCTCAGTTTCCTGTTCTTAGCTGAAAAGGAGTGGCACCCGGTGTGGTCTTCTGCTGCTGTAGCCCATCTGCCTCAAAGATACTGTGCGTTCAGAGATGCTCTTCTGCCTACCTTGGTTGTAACGGGTGGCTATTTGAGTCACTGTTGCCTTTCTATCAGCTCGAACCAGTCTGCCCATTCTCCTTTGACCTCTGGCATCAACAAGGCATTTCCGCCCACAGGACTGCCGCTCACTGGATGTTTTTTTCTTTTTCGGACCATTCTCTGTAACCCCGAGAGATGGTTGTGCGTGAAAAGTCCCAGGAGATCAGCAGTTTCTGAATACTCAGACCAGCCCTTCTGGCACCAACAACCATGCCACCGTTCAAAGGCACTCAAATCACCTTTCTTCCCCATACTGATGCTCGGTTTGAACTGCAGGAGATTGTCTTGACCATGTCTACATGCCTAAATGCACTGAGTTGCCGCCATGTGATTGGCTGATTAGAAATTAAGTGTTAACGAGCAGTTGGACAGGTGTACCTAATAAAGTGGCCGGTGAGTGGGTAGAGGCTGGTTGGTGGTACTTTTGGTTTGGTTATTTTTTTAATTTTAGTATACAACTAATAATATTAAGAAATATTATAATGTACGCAGCATACAACACTCATAAGCAAAGGATTTGAAAAAAAAAAAGAAAATGAGAATTTTAATAATGAAAAAAAGGTACACAAAAGCACCTAGCCATTTAGAAATTAAATGGAATACGAGACTACTTACTTGCTTTTGCCTTTATAAACTGTTGCATAAGAGCCTTCTCCTAATTTTTCTAGCTTTTCATAAGAATCAGCCTTTCCAAATTTAGGACTTGTTGGCTACAGACAAAAAGAGGGAAAGACAAAAATCAACAAAGCAGATCAATGGTAGTCAAAAATATGGTAAATGATACTGGAATGAATGTTATAATTCAATGTTACTATACAAAACCAAAAGTCTCATAGGAGTAAATGACCATTCACATGCAATATGAACCCAGTGATGTGATGTGTTTTTTTGGCATACAAGAAAGAGATGGAAGGACCTTCATCACTAATACCTGACTGAAACATGGCATAGTCACGTGATTTTGCAACTCTTCCCCTCAATGAAGCTATGGAGCAAAATAAAGACTCATCTTTAGTGTCGGACTGGGATGTCTAGGGCCCACCAATGGATCTGAATCTGGGCCCCACCAATGGAGATGAATCTGGGGCCACTCTACAGTTGCTCTTCATGCCTCTTATACAATGCCTCTTGCTATTTGACTCTCTAAAGGATGCATAAGACGTTGAAAAGCAACTCCAGGACTGCCATGCTCAGGGGCCCACCATTTCCCCTGCTCCCTTGAGGGCCAGTTCAAGCCTAGTCATATTTGGCCCCCTCCAAAGCATAGCTTTGCCCTGGTACCGTTCCCTTGGTTTCGCATACGATTTAAAAATTATTCAGCAATCTTAAAACTTGATCAAAACTTGACTTGATCTGAACGATTGTTGATTAAATGTCTTAACTAAAATGCAGGTCATCCCACTTCCATTCCCAGCTAACGGCTTGATCATGCACTATTGTAGGTTGCCCAGAACTGTTGCTACCCTTTTTTTCTTACACAGAAGCCAAAGGAATACCTACGAAAATCCAGAGACTGTCCTTGGCTAAATGCTATTCTTATGCCAAAATATAGTTCCACTGGGACGCTATGAGCGACATGTATAAATGTTGGCGAAGATGGGTAGATTCTATATCGCTTTAAGGCAGTGTAGAATGTGACAGAATGTATGACCCTGTTCTTCTGCAGGTCATACATACTGGCGCAGTGTAGAGCCAATACCACAAGTCTGGCTCAGGCACCTTTACCCTGGTCTGGCTGTTCTTCTGCAGGTCATACATACAGGGCACTGTAAAGCCAATAGCACAAGTCTGGCTCAGCCACCACCTTTACCCTGGTCTGGCTGTTCTTCTGCAGGTCATACATACAGGGCAGTGTAGAGCCAATACCACAAGTCTGGCTCAGACACCACCTTTACCTGGTCTTTTCTTCTGCAGGTCATACATACAGGGCAGTGTAGAGCCAATACCACAAGTCTGGCTCAAGCGCCACCTTTACCCTGGTCTGGCTGTTCTTCTGCAGGTCATACATACAGGACAGTGTAGAGCCAATACCACAAGTCTGGCTCAGACACCACCTTTACCCTGGTCTGGCTGTTCTTCTGCAGGTCATACATACAGGGCACTGTAAGCCAATAGCCCCAAGTCTGGCTCAGGCACCACCTTTTACCTGGTCTGGCTGTTCTTCTGCAGGTCATACATACAGGGCAGTGTAGAGCCAATACCACAAGTCTGGCTCAGACACCACCTTTACCCTGGTCGTTTTCTTCTGCAGGTCATACATACAGGCAGTGTAGAGCCAATACCACAAGTCTGGCTCAGGCACCACCTTTACCCTGGTCTGGCTGTATTTCTGCAGGTCATATATACAGGGCAGTGTAGAGCCAATACCACAAGTGTGGCTCAGGCACCACCTTTACCCTCGTCAGGCTGTTCTTCTGCAGGTCATACATACAGGGCAGTGTAAAGCCAATACCAACAATCTGGCTCAGGCACCACCTTTACCCTGGTCTGGCTGTTCTTCTGCAGGTCATACATACAGGGCAGTAGAGCCAATACCACAAGTCTGGCTCAGGCACCACCTTTACCCTGGTCTGGCTGTTCTTCTGCAGGTCATACATACATGGCAGTGTAGAGCCAATACCACAAGTCTGGATAAGGCACAACCTTTAGCGTGGTGTGGTTTTACTTCTGCAGGTCATACATACAGGGCAGTGTAGAGCCAATACCACAAGTCTGGCTCAGGCACCACCTTTAACCTGGTCTGGCTGTACGTCTGCAGGACATACATACAGGTGAAGTTTAGAGACAAAACGACAAATCTGGTTCATGCACCAGCTTTTACTCGGTCTGGCTGTTCTATCTGTTCTGCACCTAACTTTGGCATCAACGATTCATAAATTGGTCCCTAATCTTTGTCGCACTAAATAGTGCCTTTGGCGCATTACAAGAGAACTTATCGTGCCAAAGTTTGGAGTGCACCTGTTCATACATTCTTTTTGGCTCAAAGTACACCAGAAAACTGGAGCAGCCCTGTCGTCCTACGAGTCCAGAAAAAAAAAAAAAAAATCAAACACATGGCTCATGTTCATGGTGGAAGTGTTAGTCTCCCAAAAGGCTTCCAAGAATCTTTTATTGTCCATGTGGCGCACATTGACAAAAAATATCTCCATTATTCCCAAAATAGTGTCCTACTAACTTTTTTTTTATTTTTTTTTATTATTATTATAAGAGAAAAGACAAAGTGGTCATAAAACTGGAACTGCCTTCTATTACCAAAAAGAGTTATTCAATGACCTGCTGCTAATCCAACGTCCTGAATAATACATGACTTAACAAGGCCATCAGTACAACTACACCAGACCTACTTTTTCTTCAATGACCTCATTTGTATTTCTACAAAGTCCTATCCACATAGGAGAACAACAGTCTCAAATTACGCTAGGAGAGACCATGACTCCTAGAAAGCAGGCTTCTAAACCATCTGCAAAAAGTGGATTAAGAAAACGTCTTAACCACCTTTTTGTAGATGACATTTAGTGACATAAGACAAACTACATACAGTGCAATAGTCATTTTTTCCCATGTCACAAATCGTATGCAAGTCATAAAAAACATGATGGCATATTACTAGGATATGCCATTTTTTTCTATCCATAGGAGTCCAATAGGGAAATTAATGGGGCTCAGCTCTGCCTTAGTTCTGCCTCCTCGTCGCATTGTTGCTCCTGGTCACATGCTGTGCAGGAAACTGCGTTGCAGCTCCGTAAGTCTTAGGATTATTGCTATAGTCACGTAGTCTAACAACATGCCATTACTCTCTACGATCAGAATGAGCCTTTCAAGAGACACAAGATTAAAAAATATGGCGGTCTTTTCCCAAAAAAAAGCATCACTTTTGTGTATGGGCTGTTTCTGGAGTTCCAGTGATGGGGGTTGACCTGGAATACCATACAGACATCCACCAACAGACTGCAGCTGTCATTGCAGCTAAAGGTGGTCCTACATAGTATTGACTCAGGGGCTGAATATATATGCACGCCACACTTTTCAGTTTTTTAATTTGCAAAAATTTGAAAAAAGCGCATATTATTTTCTTTACTCTTCACAAATACTTTCTACTTTGTGTTTCTCTATCACATGAAATATCAATAAAATGCATTCTGTCTGAAGTTTAGTCTTTAACAAGTGAAATACTGCTCAGTTCGGTTGGGATCAGGTGACTGATTGGCCATTCAAGAATATTCCACTTCTTTGCTTTAATAAACTCCTGGGTCGCTTTGGCTTTATGTTTTGGGTCATTGTCAATCTGTATATGAAGCACCGACCATTCAGTTTCGCTGCATTTGGCTGGATTTGAGCGCACAGTAGATCTCTGAATACTCTCCAAGATGTAGGCGTATCAATATCCAAATCTACCATAAAGAGAAGACTGCATAAAAATAAATACAGAGGGTTCACTGCATGGTGCAAGCCACTCATAAGCCTCAAGAACAAAAAAGCTAGTTTGGCCTTTGCTAAAAAAACAACTAAAAAAGCCAGCACAGTTCTGGAAGAACATTCTTTGGACAGATGACACCAAGTTCTACTGCACAGCTCCTGATCCAAAGCATACCTCGATCACCTATAAAACACGGCGGAGGCGGTGTGATGGCTTGGGCATGCATGGCTGCCAGGGGCTCTGGGTCACTAGTGTTTATTGATGATGTGACACAGGGCAGAAGCAGCCGGATGAATTCTGAGTTTTTCAGAGACATACTGTGTGCTCAAATGCAGCCAAACTGATTGGTTGGCATTTCATAATAGAGGTGGACAATGACCCAAAACATAAAGCCAAAGAAACCCAGTTTATTTTTAAGACGACTTGATACTGAGTTGTTCTGGGGATACTATACTGGGTCTTACACGCCTTGGGGCTCACTAGCCTAATCCCCTATGCATTGTCCGGTCACAGTACAAGATCCATTTTGGCCATCTAGTATCTTGCCCACTGAGGAGGTTTTTTTTGTTTTTTTTTTTAACAGAAGTGTCTTGGTATTATTGGAGCAGAATACTAATAGGGCTAAAGTAAGAAATTGAAATTCATTTATTATCACATAGGGCGTTTATAGGGCTTAATAGGTGCAAGCTATAGCGGGACCGTTCTTCTCAGGATGAAAATCCCGCCAAGGGACTGACCAGGGTCAGAGGGTGTGGGAAAGAGTAGTGTATGTATATACTTCTACCCTCACCCCCCCATTTTTGGCTTGCAGCATCTCTAACCCTGCCTCTGATCTCTCTATCTCAGTCAACGGCTCTACAATCTCACCGGTCCCGCAAGTCCGCTGCCTTGGGGTAATCCTAGACTCTGCTCTATCTTTCAAACCACACATCCAAACCCTCACCTCTACCTGCCGCCTCCACCTGAAAAACATCTCTCGCATCCGCTCATTCCTCAACTATGACACTACAAAAATGCTGGTCCATGCCCTTATCATTTCCCGCCTAGACTACTGCAACATCCTTCTCTGTGGCCTCCCAGCTAGCACCCTCGCTCCCCTCCAATCCATCCTTAACTCTGCTGCCCGTCTTATCCACCTCTCTCCTCGCTACTCCTCTGCCTCTCCCCTCTGCCAATCCCTTCACTGGCTTCCCATTGCCCAGCGAATTCATTTCAAGCTACTAACCATGACCTACAAGGCTCTCCATGACCTCTCCCCTCCATACATCTCTGCCCTACTTTCCAAATATCTCCCCTCACGCAATCTCCGCTCCTCTCAGGACCTTCTCCTCTGCTCTCCCCTCATCAGCTCCTCACACAACCGTCTCCAAGACTTCTCCCGTGCTTCACCCACACTCTGGAACTCACTGCCCCAACACATCAGACTCTCCCCCACTTTCACCACCTTCAAAAGCAACCTGAAAACCCATTTCTTCAGGTTTGCCTATAACCTACACTAACCTGTTGTCACTACTTCCTCCACAAACATGTCTGCCCCTCACCTCCTGTCTCTTTCCCCCTCCTTGTAGATTGTAAGCCCTCGCGGGTAGGGTCCTCTCTCCCTCTGTCGTGCCAATTGTCATTATTCACTTATCATTGTACTCGTTTGATTTATGTTATGTATGTAACCCCCTCGAATGTACAGCGCCCTGGAATCAATGGCGCTCTAAAATAAATAATAATAATAATAATAATAATCTCTGGAACACGACAGCACCCCGGAGGGAAATTGATGTGTATCTCTGCTTCTGGTGAATCCATATTGGGCAAGTCTGTCTTTTTATTGATTAATTAATAAAGGTTATGTTTTATCTCAGTGTCCTAGGGATCCCAGCAGTTGGACAGCACATACATTATGGCAGATCATAGCAGTATGCTATCTCTTTCCGTGATGACGGAGCCATATTGTTAGACTGTACACAATAAGTAAATAAAATTGAATGACGCATTTATATTTGAAGCATTCACGTAATTTAAAAGGTACATGCTTAAAAAGTCTGATAGGTGGTGTTTAACTTCAGGGACCCCCATCTAGAGGTAGTCCCCAAGTTAAAAACATCCAACTTACATATGACTGGTATGGAACAACGGAGATGATTTTTCGGCATGACTCAGAGGGCAATATCAGAACATGAGTTACGCCCAATTTACTTTACTCGTGGCTTTCCCACGCTTTTTTTGCGGTGTTTCATGTTAAAGAGGGTTGTCTGACTGCATTGATTCATGTTACCTTAGTCCTGTTTTCTTGCTTTCATTTTGAATTCAGGGTTGTGTTTACAGGCTTCTACTAGACTGCAGTAGAAGCCAGGTCTGTAGCTATAGCAACCAGTGCTGGCAGCCTATCAGGAGAGATCAAACAGTCTGTGCTAAGCAACCAGTGTTGGCAGCCTATCAGGAGAGATCAAACAGGTCTGTAGCTATAGCAACCAGTGCTGGCAGCCTATCAGGAGAGGTCAAACAGGTCTGTAGCTATAGCAACCAGTGCTGGCAGCCTATCAGGTGAGATTGAACAGGTCTGTAGCTATAGCAACCAGTGCTGGCAGCCTATCAGGAGAGGTCAAACAGGTCTGTAGCTATAGCAACCAGTGCTGCAGCCTATCAGGAGGATCAACAGGTCTGTAGCTATAGCAACCAGTGTGGCAGCATCAGAGAGATCAAACAGGTCTGTAGCTATAGCGACCTGAGGAGCTGATGCAGCCCATACAAGGGGGGATATTTAGGAATCGGTAGGACACTGTTAATGTACACATATTGCAAAGTGACTTGTTTTTGCAAGATCTTTAACATAAAAAGCCGCAATCCTTGTAATGAGACAACCTCTTCAAACACTTGCACATGTGTCACCAGACTTTTCCTCCAGATGTAACCGGATGAAGGTCAACCCAGGCCAAAATGTTACACCTACATCTGAATTTACAACATTGCCATTTGCAGCATCTCAACTGACGGATGCACCGTGGAGAGTTACTATACCTGCTACTCTACTCTATATGTTTGCTATAAATAAATGATATACATTTCATGAACTCAGCATGAAGCAATTTACTTTAGCCTTATACTGGAACAAAAATCCTTGCTCTAGGCATCTTCAGACTCCCATAACCAAAGTGTGCAGGACCAATATTATTTCCTTGAGAGGCAGAAAGTGAGGTGAAATATTCTACGCAGTGATAGAGACAGAACAACAAATGTTACAAGCATGGTGATCCTTTCCTTGAACTTAATAAAACTAAAAAAAAAAAAAAAAAATGTGGCTGGAGTTACACTTAAAAAATGTACCTGTTACATAGAAGTTTAACTTAAAGGGTTTTTTGTTTACCCAAATTAGCTTAAGGCCTCGTTCACACGGCTTATTTCGCCGCGTATTTGCCGACGGATTGACGATCGTCAATCCGTCGGCAAATCCGTCCGAAATAAGTCACAGCCTATTTTCTATTGATTTCAATAGAAAATACGGCTCGTCGTTCACACGACGCGTAGTTCCGTTCCGGATTGCTGCCGCGGATTGACGACGGCAATCCGGAACGGAAAACAATTGACATGTCACTTATTTCCGGACGGATTCACCACCTACACTGACTGGAGATGGTGAATCCGTCGGGAAATCAGTTACAAATACGTGCCACACTTAGTGGCACGTATTTGTAACTGATTTTCAACTGATTTCAGAACGTATTTACATCGGAAATCCGTTGTAAATACGTTCTGAAATAAGCCGTGTGAACGAGGCCTTAGACATGTAGGCAAAGGTAAACAAAGACTATTACCGAGTACATTGCTGTTCTGATTTTGCTTCAATTCAGAGGTTGAGCAGGTCTTCTCTCCTGTTTGTTACAGAAAGTTTCCTAAGTTATCGACCAACTCTCTCTGTTCTAGAGCCATGGGTGGGATGGTTATGTCACTCCTGCTGTGTCTTATCAGCAGCACAGAAACTTGTTGATGTTTCTTACTGACAAACGTTAACCTTGCTCTATAGCCTTGTGCCCTGCTGTTAAAACCCCTCCCTCACCAATGTCCCTCTCACAGGCTCAGCTAGGATGAGCAGAGTCACTGCTGTAGAAGCAGTCACTGCCTGACCAGGAAGTGGGAGGCTGAAGCGGCCTGTTAAGGACCGTCTCTGAACAGCCAGATGGGAAAGACCCTCTAAGCCCCCATTCACATTCCATTTCCATCCCCGTTCGTGGTACTGTAAAAATGTATACCGATGGATACCACTACAGGGCCATAGACCAGGCCATTGGAAGACCACGCTTTCAGCTCGGGCAGAAATTGGACATGTTTGCTAAATAGGGCAATTAAAGTGGACCTATCACCTTCAGAGAAACCTCATGAAGTAACAGAAGACTAAAATACAAACATTTTCTCAAATATGCTTCATTAGAAAAATCAAAGCATCTCAACTGTAATTCTGTTTTTGTTTTGTTTTTTAAAAAGCGCTGGCCCGTTAAGACAGCTCTGAAGTTGGGCCAAGTCGGCACATGACAGCTTGATGTATGACTATGTTGACAGTTGTATCAAATCTCCTGACTCTGAGCTGGGAAAGCCTGTAAGTCTACATCATGTGCACACCAGCAGCAGTGTTATATACACTAGATGCCTATGATCGATGGATAAGGAGGCTGAAGCAACAGCCTGAAGTGCCTGTTAGACTTTATGTAATGCGAGACTCAGATTACCCTGTACAAGCATCTATGACCTCAGCTCCCCCTGCACTGTTGGTCTCTCCCAACAGAATGATAATATTCTCCAGAGTTACAAAGTGAAAGTAAAACCAGTTACCCTGTAAAACTGAGATAAATCCTCTGGACTGCTAATGACATGGATTTGAGAAAAGTCTTATAACAGTGGTCTCAAACTCCGGCCCTCCAGCTGTTGGGAAACTACAACTCCCATCATGCATTTATATCATCTATAACAGTGGGCATGATGGGAGTTTTAGTTTCCCAACAGCTGGATGGCCACAGTTTGAGACCACTGTCTTATAATTTCATCTACCATCAATTTTTGTGTGCTTGTGTGGAGGTGATAGGTACTCTTTAAGACTTTGTTTGCCCTATAGGAGTCAATGGCCCTGTTTTGGCCCTGCCACAGTATGTGATGGGATATCATAAAAATGTATCAAAGGGTTTATGCCACGATCTAATGTTGACGTGGAATCCTCCAAAATGGCTATTCAATCACTTTTCTAGATATATGTCATGAAAAAAGTGAAGCCTCTGAGAGCTACAGCCTGACTAAGATGCCCTTAGCTTCCTGACAGTTTACATTAGACATGACCAGGAGTTGATCTGGCGCTTGCGTTGTTTGCACTTCTTATCTGATGGCAGGGAACATGAACGAACTTTGAAGGGACTGGGGAGAAAAGATCCTGTGTCTTTTGTATAGAGAATCCACTGGTTGTAATGTAATTATCTGAGTAAAACATGTAGACGCTCCCTGCTCAGCCCTCCTTCCCCACCTGCAGCAGTCCGGGAACAAATTAAACTGTTCATTTGTTCATAGAGCTTATCTTCTCTCCTGAGCAGCTAAGAGGGAGAAACTTGTGCACAATATAGTTATCCCCTGTGGATTAGCCAAATAACATGTTTACTCAAATACAGAGACCGAGTATCAGGAGCGTGCATGGGAGGTGGAGTGATGACATCACAGAGGAGGTACTTGTTTTTTTAAACACAGAAACACAACTCCCCTTTTTTCAAGCCTCAAGAGGGGGGTATTAGCCTGATAGGTGAGGAACTCACTTCTTGGCAAAACCCTTTTCCGAATTTACCAAGAACAGGGGTCAAAAACATGACGTGAATGGGGCCTAAGAACCTATTTTGTTCGTAACCGGAGGATTGCCTGTATTGGGAGAAAGGGGATCCCTTTCTTTCCCAATTTGTACTTCAGTAAGAGGGAGATGAGGAAGAAAAGAGGTTTTGCAAGCCTGTGGTTATCTCCTCTGTAGGTTTTGGGAGATACACAAGGCACGTCACTATCCTAATAGCCGAGAGCCACACAGAATGGTATCGTGAGCGGGAGGATTTCCAACACTGCTACCATCCCAAATGTAAAAAAAAACTTTACTCCAGAATATAATGATATGAACTGGACCTAAAAGTGAACCAACCAGTAGGTTTGAGGTTCCACACTGTAAACCGTAGTCTCATCAATAAAAGCACCTGCTGTGATTATGGTGCATTAGCGTTGATTTAATTGGAGAAACCCCGTGTGCTGAGCCTTCTTTAAGGAATCGTCTCATGTTTAATTCATGAGAAATATATATTTTGCTTCTCGTCGAAAATGAACCCTTATGATAATAAAGTGAACCGTAGGTAAACAAAAAAAAAAAAATCATAAAAATAGTCAAAAAAAGGAAAAAAAAGATGTACAAAAAAAAAAAATGTTTTGCATTAATCTGTATATATAAAGATATCCCTCCTTTTTTTTTTTTTCCAATACTTAAAACTGGGTATAAAACGATATCGCTCTATCCCGGCGGTGTAATTCATCGTCACAGAGTATCATAACAACACCTGCTACTTTTTCCGGAAACTCCAGAGAGACAATAAAAAGGAGCCTTAATGGAAGATTAAATCCAAAACTACCTGACGCCTCTTACACAAGCTGTGGGGATTATATGTCTCATGCATTTTTTATTGCAGAAAACAGCTTGAGAATGTCATTCTTTATCATTACATCTACATTTAAGGGGGATTTTTTTATTTTTTTATTTTTTTTTTACAGAAATCAACTAAAAAAAAAATAAAAAAATAGCTGCCAACAGGGGGCACTTACGGTTTATTATGTGCAGTGTAAATATTAATTTAATAGCAATTATACTCATTTTGTAGACGGTCTTAAAGGGATGCAGCGTCTTTACGGCTGCTTTAAAGGGTTTTGCAACTGTTTTAAAAACTCCAATACTGGCACTTACTGTCCCAATAACAAAAAAAAAAACCTATTCACCTACACCAGCACGGTCATTGTTCCCCACCAGTCCCCGCTAATGAGGTCCCATGCATTACTTTTAGGCTCTGTCTCCACTGTACACAAAAACGTCCATTTTTTTCACCTTTTTGTGTTTTATAAAAACGCTGGAAAAACGACTGAAAAGAGCTCTATATTAAGCACGTCCTGCTGTCTCCCATAGACTCTATAGTAAGAACATCCCGCTGTCTCCCATAGACTCTATAGTAAGAACATCCCGCTGTCTCCCATAGACTCTATAGTAAGAACGTCCCGCTGTCTCCCATAGACTCTATAGTAAGAACGTCCTGCTGTCTCCCATAGACTCTATAGTAACAACGTCCTGCTGTCTCCCATAGACTCTATAGTAAGAACGTCCCGCTGTCTCCCAAAGACACAATAGTGAGACAGACCCGCTGTCTCCCATAGACACTATAGTAAGAACATCCCGCTGTCTCCCATAGACTCTTTTAGTAACAAAGTCCCGCTGTCTCCCATAGACTCTATAGTAAGAACGTCCCGCTGTCTCCCATAGACTCTATAGTGAGAACGTGCCGCTGTCTCCCATAGACTCTATAGTAAGAAGGTCCCGCTGTCTCCCATAGACTCTAAGTAAGAAAGTCCCGCTGTCCCTAGACTCTATAGTAAACCAGTCCCCGCTAATGAGGTCCCATCATACTTTAGCTGTACTCCCCTGTCACAAAACTCCATTTTCACCTTTATTGTTTATAAAAACGCTGGAAAAACGACTGAAAAGACTCTATAGTAAGAACGTCCCGCTGTCTCCCATAGACTCTATAGTAAGAAGGTCCCGCTGTCTCCCATAGACTCTATAGTAAGAACGTCCCGCTGTCTCCCATAGACTCTATAGTAAGAACGTCCAGCTGTCTCCCATAGACTCTATAGTAAGAAAGTCCCGCTGTCTCCCATAGACTCTATAGTAAGAACGTCCCGCTGTCTCCCATAGACTCTATAGTAAGAACTCCCGCTACTCCCATAGACTCTATAGTAAGAACGTCCCGCTGTCTCCCATAGACTCTATAGTAAGAAAGTCCCGCTGTCTCCCATAGACTCTATAGTAAGAACGTCCCGCTGTCTCCCATAGACTCTATAGTAAGAACGTCCTGCTGTCTCCCATAGACTCTATAGTAAGAACGTCCCGCTGTCTCCCATAGACTCTATAGTAAGAACATCCCGCTGTCTCCCATAGACTCTATAGTAAGAACGTCCCGCTGTCTCCCATAGACTCTATAGTGAGAACGTCCCATAGACTCTATAGTAAGAACGTCCCGCTGTCTCCCATAGACTCTATAGTAAGAACGTCCCGCTGTCTCCCATAGACTCTATAGTAAGAACGTCCCGCTGTCTCCCATAGACTCTATAGTAAACCCTCCCGCTGTCTCCCATAGACTCTATAGTAAGAACGTCCTGCTGTCTCCCATAGACTCTATAGTAAGAACGTCCCGCTGTCTCCCATAGACTCTATAGTAAGAACCTCCTGCTGTCTCCCATAGACTCTATAGTAAGAACGTCCTGCTGTCTCCCATAGACTCTATAGTAAGAACGTCCCGCTGTCTCCCATAGACTCTATAGTAAAACGTCCTGCTGTCTCCCATAGACTGTATAGTAAGAACGTCCTGCTGTCTCCCATAGACTCTATAGTAAGAATGTCCCGCTGTCTCCCATAGACTCTATAGTAAGAACGTCCTGCTGTCTCCACAGAACGTCTTTTCTGCTCGTCTTATGAAACATGTTGCAAAAACAACTGAGCCGGGCAGAAAATTTACTATGAGTTAATGAAAGCGCCGGCTTTTTTGCTTTTTTGTTTCCTAAATACACACAGTTTATGATGACACACAGCAACGACAAAAGCTCCAAAGGCGACCCTTTTTGTCCGATGCACAATCGCGGTTTTTGTCACGTGTTTGCATAAAAACCGCGGGCGGTTTTAGCTTTGTTTCCATCAGCCGTACAATTGAATGTACGGGAAACCGATGGAAAGACGCCCGGTGCCGACGGTTTTTACAACATGTTCCTAGACCCCCGCGCCGAAACGATGTAGACTACTAGTAGTTTATCCTTAACGTCTTGGCGCTGCAAACATCGATTCTCACGTTTTAGAATCCTAAATACTGCTGAAAACATGATTCGTTTTTGCAGCTGGTAGATAGCCTATATTGTGCATTTAGCAAAAAGCAGCAAAAACCACGCGCAAAATAACACCCAAAACGCACCTAAGTAAAGCCGTTTCGCTGCTTTTGACAGCATGGACTAAAAACCTCAGTTATACAGTTTTAGAATTTGGTTCAGGTCTTTGTCCACTCCGGTAGACTACCTATACGTGACGCAGCCAACATGCCATGTCCGTATAGAAGCTCCAGAGGTGCAAAAACACCGATAAAGTTTTGGGTTTTTTATTAGAACTGGTGCATAAGGAGTTTTTAAAACAATGTTAACCTCTTTAGAATACATCTCACCTTAGTCATTTAGAGTCTATAATTTCTGTAGAGCTTAATTCTTGGTATACGTTAGCAGCAAACACTATTTTTTCTGATAAGAATCCTTTGCACAGAGTTAGGGGTGTCTCACTACATTGATTCGTCCTTTTCTTGTTATTTGAATTCAGGGGCGTGTTACTGCTTCCACTAGCTCTATAGTAAGAAGCAGTCCCTGAGCTATACAACCAACGCTGGCAGCCTATCAGTGAGAATTCAAACGGTCTGTACTAAGCAACCATGCTGGAGCTCTATAGTAAGAGTAAAAGGTCCGTAGTCTATAAGACCTGAGGAGCTGATGAACCCGATACAAGAGAGGGATTCCTAGAATAGGTTGGCACTGATTATGGACATCTATGCAAAAGTGACTTGTTTCTCCATAGATCTTTACATAAGAAAGCAATCCTTGTACTGATACAACCCATTAAATGCTAAAAACATCTGGTACCTGCATCTACCACTAGGTTAGCTCTTGCATCAGTTTAGATCGTATTTCTGCAGCGTACCACTCCAGAAGCAACAGCAGTGGACAAATTATAGTTTTAAACGCACCACCTAGATATCCCCATACATGACCCAGCTAGTAAGAAAATGGAATGGATAGTGCTCAGCATGATCGAGGTTATACGATTAACCCCTGTGCCATGAGGTCTAATAATAAGGCGTCCTTCGTTTTTCCTCCAGCCTTCAAACCTTTGCTGTCACAAGATCGTCTTTTACTAGTGCCTAGAATTATGGGAAAAATGAGCAAAAAAAAAGTGAGTGCAATGGAAAAAATTCTATTCGGAGTTTCTTATGGAACGACGCTTTGGTAAATGCGGTTTTAATCTGTTTTTCGTAATACCAGCAAGTTTAATGATGGATCCACACAGCAACGGACAAAAAGCGTCCAAAAGGCGACCCTTTTTGTCCGATGCACAACCGCGGTTTTTGTCACGTGTTTGCATAAAAACCGCGGGCGGTTTTAGCTTTGTTTCCATCAGCCGTACAGTTGAATGTACGGGAAACCGATGGAAAGACGCCCGGCGCCGACGGTTTTTACAACATGTTCCTAGAACCCCCGGCGCCAGAAAACGATGTAGACTACAGGTAGTTTATTCTCTTAACGTCTATGGGCATGCAAAACGATCGGATTCTCAGCGGTTTTAGAATCCTAAAACATGATTGTTTTTGCATGCTGTGTAGATATAGCCTAATGTTGTGCATTTCTGCAAAAAAAGCAGCAAAAACCACCGCAAAAAACACCGCAAAACGCACCTAAAACGGCCGTTTTTCAGCTGCTTTTGACATGCAGTGGACAAAAAAACCCTCAGTTTTATGAACAGTTTTAGGATTTGGTTTTCAGGTCTTATTTGTCCACTGCTGTGTAGACATAGCCTTACGGTGACGCAGCCAATCATTGGCCATGTGCCGTATAGAAGCTCCAGTGGTGGCGAAAAAGCAGCCGAGTAAAGTTTTTGGGGTTTTTTTGTATTAGGAAAACTGGTGGGCAGTAGAGGAGTTTTTAAAACAATTGTTAACCTCTTTAGAATACATCTTCACCTCTTATGTCATTTTAGAGTCTATAATTTCTGTAGAGCTTAATTTCTTGGTATAACAGTATGGCAGTCAAAACACTATTTTTTCTGATAAAGAATCCTTTGCACAGAGTTAAAGGGGTTGTCTCACTACATTGATTCGTCCTGTTTTCTTGGTTTCATTTTGAATTCAGGGGCGTGTTTACTGGCTTCCACTAGGCTGCAGTAGAAGCCAGGTCTGTAGCTATAGCAACCAACGCTGGCAGCCTATCAGGAGAGATCAAACAGGTCTGTAGCTATAGCAACCAGTGCTGGCAGCCTATCATGAGAGAGTAAACAGGTCAGTAGCTATAGAGACCTGAGGAGCTGATGCAACCCATACAAGAGGGAAAATCTAGGAAAAAGGTTGGCAACTGTTAATGGACATATATTGCAAAGTGACTTGTTTTTGCAAGATCTTTAACATAAAAAGCAATCCTTGTAGTGAGACAACCCCTTTAAATGCAAAATACATCTGGCTACCTGCATCTACCACTAGGGTTAGCTCTCTGCATGCAGTTTAGTATTCAGATATTTCTGCAGCGTACCACTCCAGAAGCAACAGCAGTGAGACAAATTATATTTTTTTACACCAATCTCTAGAATAATCCCCACTACATGACCACAGCTAGAAGAAAATGGAATGGAATAGTGGTCGAGCATGATACGAGGTTATCACCATTCTAACCCCTTTGGGCCATGTGGTCATAATAATATGGCTCTTCGTTTTTATCCTCCCAGCCTTCCAAATGCCATTTGCGGGACAAGATATACTTTTTACTAGTGCCATAGAATGTACTGGAAAACTGAAAAAAAAAAAAGTGGGGTGCAATGTGAAAATAACCTACTTGCGGAGCTTTTATTTTTGTGACGTTCACACTTTGGTATAAATGATGTGTAATCTGTATTCTGCAGGTCAATAGGATTCCAGTGATACCAAACATATAGGGTTTGTGTTATGTTTTAGCTCTTAAAGGGGTTGTCTCACTACATGGATTGCTTTTTATGTTGAAGATCTCGCAGATGCAAATCACTTTGCAATATGTGTCCACTAACAGTGTCCTACCTATTCCTAGATATCCCCTCTTGTATGGGCTGCATCAGCTCCTCAGGTCACTATAGTTACAGACCTGTTTGAACTATCCTGATGCCAGCACTGGTTGCTATAGGTACAGACCTGGCTTCTACTGCAGCCTAGTGGAAGCCAGTAAACACACCCCTGAATTCAAAATGAAACCAAGAAGACAGGACTGAAGTGAGATGAATCAATGTAGTGAAACAACCCCTTTAACTTTATGCTGCAGCCCCATTGTTAGCAACCAATAACTTTTTTATTTTTTCACCCTATGGACCCGAGGGAGCATTTTGTGTGGGTCGAAGTGTAGTTTTTATTGATATTATTTTGTGATAGATGCGAATTTTTAATCACTTTTTATTCCAAATTTTAGGGAACAAGTAATGACCAAAAACAATTTTTTCTTCTTCTACAGTGTTTGGCATACGGAAAAAATTCAAAATTTTTAGAGATCATACTTGTCACGGCGCACGTTTCTTCTGTTGAGCAGCAAGGCGCTGCAGGGGTTAATTCCTCTGGCCTGTAGACACACCCTGGGAGAAGCCTGGCTGATGAGCCTAGGATTGACAGCTCAGCTTCTACTCAGGTCAGAGGGTGTGTCGCACGGTTCAGTAGAAGAGCCCGGAGGCCGCACCAATCGACTGCTGGGGCGGTGTCCGGGCGCTCCATTTAAACCTCCGCAGATCTGTGACTCTTTGCCTGTGAAAGGTTATCACTGCTCTTATCTCTTGTATTCCCTGTTTGTGTATTACTGCTTCCAGACCTCGGCTTGTTTCTTGACCACGTTTTGACCTCTGATTCTGTACCGCATTCCTGTCCATGCTTTGACCCTTGGCTTGCGTCTCGTTATTCTTCCGATTCTTGGCTTTGACGTACCCGTACCATTACCGACCCGGACTGATCGACTCTGCGTTCCCCTGACAGCCCTGCACCTAGTGGCATAGGGTCTGTCGTCCAGTTGGGGTCTGCCATCTAGGGCAGCACACCAGGTAGGCTGGGACAATGGGCTGGGTGGCAGTCAGGGCCCACTGCACCTTCCCTGACGTGACACATACTCTTATGGACGTGGCGATTCTGACTATGTGTAACTTTTTTTTTATACTTTTATTTTTAAAATGGCAAAAAGGGGGTAATTTGAAGTTTTAATATCTTTTAAACTATTTTTTTTACACTTTAACATTCAGTTCCCCTAAAGTACTTGACTCACTAGGGGCAGCGATCACTTCTACACCCTTCTACATTACATAGATAATTCAGAAAGGTGTACCAAGATGGCGGCTCTATCACTTCTTGCCTGCGGCAGGAAGCACGAGACGTAACTCCATGACGGCTGTGGATGGCTTCCTTAGTCTTCCAGCTGTCATGGTAATCAATTGGCACCCAACACCTCCTTAGCGGTGGGTGTCAGTTGTAATAATGGGCCGGTAGCCACTGCATAGGGAGTAGGCTTAGCAATCAAGCCCTCTCCATACAAGCTTACCGACATTGTTATGTACCAGTACGTCAAATGTCAGTAAGAGGTTAACAGAAAAAATGAGTAGCACACCGCTCTACTTCTTCAGTCATTGTGGACAGAATCAGCAACGGAGGCTCCGAAAGAAACATCCAATGCAGATGTGAACTGGGCCTAAGGTCACGAGTAGTGGCAATATTGCCGCATGCCCACAAAAGACTGGGCAGAACGCTCTGTAGTGTCAGCCAAGTAGGCCACATACTTATTTCCTTAAAGGGGTTTTGCCACAATCTCATTTCAGACCTCCTGCATCCAGCTCTTCAGCTCTGTGTGCTCAGAAGGGGGCGTGTGTGATGTGTTTGAATTGCATATCTTGTGACCCAGCAGGATGACATCACCAGGCCTTTCCTCTCTCTAGTCAAAGAAAGGTCTGTTTATGTAAAGCATTGTGAGTAGCTGAGAAGTTTTTACCTCAGAGCACAAGGCTCCTAGGTTCAAATCCCTGCAGGAATCAAACCTGTGTTTTTTTTTCTCTTTATCAATGCAAAGACCTCATTGAGGTTTCTTTTTTATTTATTTGCACTGTTTGACTAATTACTAAGGAGCACAGAGGACGGGAGTAGAATGACAGCACCTGGGTTTGAACACTCAGTAGCTGCCTGAGAGTAGAGGTGATGTCTGAGCATGTGCGACCAGGACTGAGGATCTCTCCTCACTGGTCGTATCTCCTGGAGACGAGCTGTAAACAATGGATCCCTAAAGGAGCAGCTAAGACAAAAACTGTGCAGAATTTGTAATAATGATGAATGGTGAAAATATTTATTATTTAATTTGCAAGCTTCCCACATCAATTTTACTTTGTGGCAAAACCCCTTTAAGTAAAAACTTGCCATGCAGTTTCAGTAACTACACCGTGATTTGTGAGACGACAAAAATTTCCCAAGCCTTCTATCACTTTTGGTAGCATGCGCTTCTTTGCAGGGTCTTTAAATGAGGATTGATGTCTGTACAACCAACTTCTGATTTATAAGACGCTCCCAGAATCCCCCGAGACATTATATAAAAGTAGCTCAACGGCAGTAAAATAAATTTTGCAACGTTTGGGAAAGTGTGATATCTTTATCTGCATACCCCGAGGCTTCCTGCACTGTTATTCCTCAGAAATAGATTTACTGAAGGAAGGAGGTTTTTTTTCTTCTCGAAGTTCTACATTTGGACAAGAAAACTTTCACGGAGGGATCACATTTTAACATTGTACAAACATTTGGGCCTCATTTATCAAATAAATCCATATGGATCTGAACTAGTCAGAGTTCCTGTCCGATATAAATACACAGACGAGGGCAAAATGGTATTGACAGTTCATCTGGATGTTAAGGCGTATCTCACCACATTGATTAGCTTTAAATACCGTATATACTCGAGTATATACGCAGAGTTTTTCAGCACAAAAAATGTGCTGAAAAATCCCTCCTCGGCTTATACTCGAGTCAGTGTCGGCGCTCGGACGCTGCGATGGCCCGAGTGCCGACAGGGACGCTTCAGTTATACGCGTAGACCTCAGGATGCGCCATATAACTGAAGGGCGAGTACAGCGCACAGTGTCCAGGTTGGGGGGGGGGGGGGGGGGGGGGCCCCCCCCCCCGCCCCCCCCCCGCCTGGGCCGGGCCCCCGGGGGGGGACCTTCATTTACGGGACCTGGGGGCCCTAAAAGAAGCAGAACAGCGACAGGCCAGCACTGCCGTGGCCCGTGCGCTGTCAGCTATCTCTTCCCCTATATGCGACTCTTCCGGAGCGCACACAGGAGAAGAGAGACTCGCGGCTGTCCGGAGTTTCCGGCACAGGCAGTGTGTGTCGTCACGCTGCGTGCGCGGCCTGATGACATCACCCGCCTGTGCCGAGAAGACAGAGGAGCGCACCCGGGAGACGGAGCAGTGGGGATCCAGGTAACTGGTTGTTTTTTGTTTTAAAACGATGCCTATACCCTGCTTAGGGGGCCTATACCTGCCTAGTACTGCCTATAGCCTGCCTATACCTGCCTAGTACTGCCTATACCTGCCTAGTAATGCCTATACCTGCCTAGGGGACCTATACCTGCCTATAGCCTGTCTAGGGGGACCTATGCCAGTCTATACCCTGCCTATAGCCTGCCAAGGTGACCTATATCTGCCTATAGCCTGTCTAGGGGGACCTATGCCTGCCTATAGCCTGCTTATACCAGCCTATAACGACCTATACCTGTCTATGAGGACCTATACCTGCCTATGGGGGCAATTGCCTGCCTATAGCGACATTTAGCTGCCTATACCAGCCTATGGGATACATTAAAATGCCTATACCAGCCTATATCTGCCTATGGGGGACATTATACTGCCTATGGGGGACATGAAACTGCCTATACCAGCCTATATCTGCCTATGGGGGACATGAAACTGCCTATACCTGCTTATGGGGGACATTAAACTGCCTATGTAATTTTATTGGTATCTATTTTTACTTTTAAAATTCACCAGTAGCCGCTGTGTTTTCCACCCTAGGCTTATACTC
Source organism: Phyllomedusa bahiana (assembly GCA_025379985.1). Taxonomy (NCBI): domain Eukaryota; kingdom Metazoa; phylum Chordata; class Amphibia; order Anura; family Hylidae; genus Phyllomedusa; species Phyllomedusa bahiana. Next base: position 207,857 of record JAODAL010000959.1, read on the forward strand.
GAGTCAATAAGCTTTCCCGGTTTTTGTGGCAAAAGCAGATCCCTCGGCTTATACTCGAGTATATACGGTATGTAGGCAAAGGTAAATGACTATTACCAAATACACTGCTGCTCTGATTTTGCTTCTCTTTGGAGCTAGGAGTAGATTTCATCTCCTGCTTTTGTATACAAGCTTACCTAGGTTACTGACCCCCTCTCTTTGCTCTTACAGGCTACAGCAGTGGCCAGGCTCCTGCTGTCACTCTTTGTTCCGCTATTTATCTTGAAAGATGTAGCTTGTTTACATTACTTATTGACAAGCTTTAAAGGGGTTTTTCCTCCCAAAGATTACCTTTAACACGGGACAGTTACAGAAGATTTTAAAAAAAAAAATACATTGGTCAATAGTTTTATTTTAGTCGGGAAAATAAGAGTGTTTTTTATTGCTCTGAAGTGCACACGGGTTTTTCTATTTCCCTCATACCAGTGGACTCTATGGGATTGGCTGGAACGGGGGTTTGAAGTACCCACTACGAGATCAAAAAAACAAATTTGTATCGAACAAGATTAGCTTCACTAGCAGGGGTACATTTTGGTGAGTACTAAAAAGCTGTTTTATCTGTAATCTTGGAGAAAAATTTTTTGTGCTGTCAAATAAGAGCCCTAGAAGTTAATATGCTTGTCCCTTTTAAACCACCACAGCCGGGAGACGAGTAATCTAAAACTGCAAAAACTCACCCAAACAGCTGGTAAAAACCCCTTTAACTCTTTACATCAAAGCCTCAGCTTTAAGTTTACAAACCTCCTGCACTCAGCACTATAACAAAAACTGTAAGTACAAGCTGATATGGAAATCATGCTGTAAAACCCCCCCACAGCCTAACAGGAATGGGAGTCGAAGGGGCCTTACCCCCGAAAAACTGCATGCAAAAAAAACCCCTTAAGGGTTCCCCTGTTCCACGGGGGCCCCCGCAGGGGTTTCCACACTCCCTGTTGAGTATCAAATGAAGAATTTGGACCCTTTACCATCCTCATTGACACTATGTTGAGCAAAATTATTATGGGACAAAAAGGAAACGGCAGGGGTATTTTTTGATCGGATTTTTTAGTCACAGAATAATTTGGGTTTTAAGATCTTGCATAACTATTAAAATCGCCCCTTTTTGGGCGTTTCCCCGTCATTTTTGGCGGCCACAAATCATTTACAGAAAAAGCAGGGTAGATGTGTTGCGACTCATGACTGGGATTGTATGGTTTGTGTTTGGGCTGGAAAAACACATGACCTCGTTTTACAAAAACAGCGTTTCCTTTTTCTGATAGTTTGTCACGTTCTGGCAGTGGGGACGGCGCTCGCCTGTGTCCAAACATCAGCAAACAGCTCACGAAATTATTCTATTTTTTCACAGAGCAGCTCTACTTTTAGCGTGATCCTTAGAATTTTGTTAGATCAGGAAATTTGCAGATTTTAGGTAGTTGGGCAAAGTTTTTTAAAGGAGCATTACCCTGTAAAAGTCACGGGGTAGTGTGGGGGGGGGGGGGGCGGACGAACAAAAGACAACCTCTATAAAGGATACGGTATTGTACACCCAAAACTTTTTTTAACATGCATTGCCTTTATTAGGAACGATTTTTCTAGTAACTGAGGTCTTTTTGTTAGGTGAAAAATCCACTTTTTTACCGTATACATTTCAATAATTCTTTTTAAATTTTTCCCCAGTCCACTTTGTTAATCCCCTTGCATTTAAATTTGAATCCACAATTTTGTAGTCACCACAGTGTCTGATAGGTGCCAAAATACCTTTAAATTCCGATACATTTCAACGGGTGTTTTTTTTCATTTTGGTCAGTAAATTTTGTTGATTTATTTGGTTAAATTTGAACCCAGAACTTTGTATCACCACAGGTTATTGGTCCCAAAAAATCCTTTTTATTATCGTATACTTTCGTACTGTTTTTTTATTTTGGGCGCAGCCAGCTTTGTGATAGATCATTTTGGGTTAAATTTTAAATCCAGCAATTTTTTTTAGTTTTGGGGGATTTGGAAAAGCTGTGATTTGCCGTTTTTTAATAAGAATTTCCAAAACACCCTACCTTCTAAATTTTGATTTTTGAACATGGAGCAAAAATTAGGTGGTAAGCGAGCAAAGAGGGGGTAGGACTGGGGTAGGGGTACGAGAGAAAGGTGTCCCACGCGGCGACAACCCCATGCCAGGGATCTCATTGCGGGACCGTCAGGCCTGTCACGTGGGTCAGGGCCCTGTGAACTCATAACAACAGCGTTCCAATCTGTTCTTCAGGGGTTAATGAAACCTGCATCCACAGCTTACCTCCTCCCCCTTTCGCAGTCAGGGCCAAAAAAGGCGTCCAGCATCATCAACGCCAAACATAAACAGCCCAAATGTCAATCGGGTACCCCCCAGTGGATAATCCATTGTCTGAGCCCTTTTTTGATGAAAAAATTTCGGTTGGGGGTCAAAAGGGCATGTTAAAACTCAAAAGGCCAAAGAGGATGATTTTCTCTGCTCTACGCCCAGTTATGATCCTCAAGGAGGAAAAGGGAAGCCATCAATGGCAAAAAACCGGGGGGGGTCGGCAACGCCTTGCAGTCCCCTTGCTTGTACCCCCACTCCCGGAGCAGAAAGTCAGGACACCAAGCCACCCGTTTGATGATGACATATTTCGGGTCCAACGTGTCTTTTCAGCAGAATTTTTTCTTTTCCCAGCGCTTCATCACTGGACGAAAAGGGGAAGACGGTGGGGTAGTGTCAAAACGGGTCCCCCTCAAAAAGGGAGGGGCGGGTCGAAAAAGTCCGCTGATTGTTCCCCCAGCCACGGTCACGCAAACCCCCCCTCGCTTACGCTGTCAAAAAGGGCCAGGACCTCTCAAGCCTGGGCCTTTTTGAGCAAGCCCTGATTTTACCCAGCGATGTCTATCCCCTTTGCCGTAAACGCATAAGTAAAGGGGGGAACCTTAGGTGTTTAAACCCCCACCAACATTCTAGTCCAGGGGAGCGAAGCATGATTGAAAAAGGAAGCAACACTTGGGCCCAAAAAAAGGCCAGACCCACCCGGGGCCCCACCACTGTCAAACCTCTGTCTCCGCCTCCTCCCCTCCGCCAAAACCCAAGCGTTCCTCAGCTCCCAGTCCTCAGAGTCATGATAGGGGTCAGCCTCCCCCTTCAAAACCTCACCGCGCCCCAGTACCCCCACCCCAAAGGACCCATCCTACCCCTTCTCCCTTTCCCCCTTTGACACCTCACGCCGTACAGTGGCCAGTTTAGGGGGCCCGGGGCCCTTTTGTCTTCCAGGGTTTGGGGCAGAAGAAAAACTTTAACCCAAACCACCCAAACCAAAAGCCCGAATTCGGCTTGCCAGGGTTTTGGGCCTTTGGAAATGTTGCCTTTCCCTTGGGGACACAGAGGGTTCCACCAGTCATGGGCCCCTTCCTGCCCCCAATACCAGATGCCAAGCAGGCTTTCTTTGCCCCAAAAAAAAAACCCCCCCTGCCCCGGCCACCACCGTACTAAAATTTCAAGCGCGTTGTCTGGATCGTGGCCGGAAAAGTCCATCTGACCACCGAAATGGGCAGTAACACGGCCCGGGGGCTATATCTCTGGACAGCTCACTGGGTAGCTAAGTGGATGTCTCTTTGGGGGGGGACGGGGGGCTCTCAGCTCGGCGCACGCTCTTCAAAACCGCGGGATGGTGCAGGGTTCTTTCCCCCCAAAGGCCTCTGGTGGTCACTGCCCAAAGACACCAGGGCCCTTTGAATTAACTGTCTTGTAGACCTCCCCACACAGGTCAGGAGCTGTGGACGCTCTCCGCAAGAGATCGAGCACTGCGGGTGCCAAGAACCTTTTGCCGGCAAAGGGGGTAGCGATAAAGGGCAAATTGCTGGCCGCCCTTAAGTCGGTAGGCGGAGCACATCCCTTGCCTGGGCCCTGTCTGAACCTTGTCGTCCAGAAAATTTCTAAAGAGCTACCCGGGGCTGGACTGCCCGCGAAGAAGGCTCGAGGCTGAGTTCGCACTTCGCCGTTTCCCCCCGCTTCGTCCCCCCTGGCGCTTGCAGGCCCGCCGACCTCCCCGTCAACCGTCTCATTTTTCCTGGCAACACGCTGGAATTCCCCACCCTCCACATGTCCACGATTGTGGCACAGCGCAATGCCATTACGCAGTACGAATACCCCATGGCCGACAAGCAGCGGTACGGACCTCGGGTGTTGAACCCCCGAAGTGGGGGCAGGTGAAAGAGCTTGCACCCTCCTTGCCAGTTTTTAAGAAGCCACCAAAAAGGTCAGTGGGACAATGCCCTTTCACATAGCATTGGGGGATCTTAGTTCTGGAACGATGTTGGACACCTGAAAAAAAACAGGCCCGCCACATGGGGGAGGGGACGGACACAGATGGGGCACGGAGCCTTTTTCCCGTCAAAACCACAAGGCCCGAAGTTTTACAATTTCTTTGGTCTTCATTAGGAGTGGTTTTGGGGGGCCGAGCTAGTGCAAGGTGGCGCACACTCTCAGGGTGCATCATCTCAGGCAAGTCAGGGAGGTTTTAAGCTGTGCCGGAGAAGCGGGGGAGGAGGAAGAGGGTTTCCAGACACCGATGTTTTCCCGCCGCCTTGGAAAGAGGGGCACTATGGGTCGCTCATTTGATCTCCAGGGGTCGTCCCCAATCAAGAAGAAGGATTTTGGAGGAAAAATGAAACCATTGAATTGATTGGCTGAATCACTCTCAGAAGCCAGGAGGGCAAATGTCTTCTCAACTAAGAAGTGTTTTGGGGATGATTAGGACATTTGTATTACCTATGGGGTGTGCGGAATAATTAACACATCAACACGTATAAAAAATACCTTTAAAAACTGCAGGAGGGGTGTATGTTATGTTATCACACTTGAAAAAAAAAAGCAAAATGGAAAATAAGAAAAACTATAAATAAAACTTCCCTAAATAAATTCTGTAAACAAAATAGCATAGTGCCACTTTGTGATCTGTGGGTCAAACAGGTTTGGGGCTCATGCTGTGGCCCAGGACAGGTATAGCCCTATGTCCAGTGAAACTAAAATGGTGGTTGAAAGACTCCTTTTCCGGCACTTTTTAAATGTGGGGTCATGCAGGTTTTGGGGGCTCATGCTGTGGCCCAGGACAGGTAAGTCAATGTCCATTCAAGTAACATGAGGTTCAAATCATACTGCCTTCTGGCACTTTTTAATTTGTGGGTCATGCAGGTTTAAGGGTCGGGCTGGGGTTTACAAGACAGGATAGTAAATGTCGGGTGTTTTTTTTTCTGTGATTTTTATAACCTAAGTGTTTTGCCTAAGATGTAGCACGTATCCATTTGACTGTTGTGGATTTAAATTCCAGCTTCTCCACCCCTGTTTGGGTGTAAGAATGAAGGTGCTGTTCCTCTCCCATAGACTTTAATGGTCATCGGTGATGATCTATTATCGACTATCGGATTTCTTATTGATAATTGCCGATATCGACTATCGACCCGATGACGATAGTCAACATAATCGCTCATCACTAATTGACATGGTTGGATACAACATTGGTGCAAACTGTGCTGCTGTACAGAGGCCCAATGGGTAAGAATGCCCACAGCTTCCTACTGGATCACATCTAATGGTAACTTTTCTCAGATAGGGACTGCTACCTCATCACCCCCTTGAGCTACGCCAGTGTGCACAGAGGCCCTTTACCGTTTACTTAAAGGGGTTGTCTCACTACAAGGATTGCTTTTTATATTAATGATCTTGCAAAAACAAGTCACTTTGCAATATATGTCCAATTAAAAAGTGTCCTAAACCCAAATTTCCCAGATATCCCCTCTTGTATGGGCTGCATCAGCTCCTCAGGTCACTATAGCTACAGACCTATTACATCTCTCCTGATAGGCTGTCAGCACTGGTCGCTTTAGCTACAGACCTGTTTGATCTCTCCTGATAGGCTGCCAGCACTGGTTGCTATAGCTACAGACCTGGCTTCTACTGCACCCTAGTGGAAGCCAGTAAACACGCCCCTGAATTCAAAGTGAAACCAAGAAAACAGGACTGAGGTAAGATTAATCTATGTAATGAGTCAACCCCTTTAAGTCTCTTTGTTCAAAGGGGTGTACTGACAACTCAAAATGCTTGATTGCTGTGTACAGAATATACAGAGGTATATAGTGTCCCTATAGCAGGTTATAAACCCTACATTACAAACCTGTACAACAGGAATGAGCATTATTTATATTGTGTTACTAAGGGAAATTCAATTTCCAAATACTGCATTTTCTTTCTGGAAGCAATGAGGACACTGTCCCCATGGCACGTCACATGTCATATTAGGATCATTATATTTTATACGCTCGAATAATTATGTCAGAGCTCATCTGTGCGGATGTTTTTAAATGTCAGTCGTCGTGTTTACCTGCATTGTCTATGCCACAACCATGTGCTTGTTCTAAATTAGAATTTATGACTTGTAAAATGCCAACATTTCCAATACAATGCAAGTTGTAAATGATGTACAGGGGATCAGAAGAATAAATCACACGTACAGTCAGATACAAAAAAAATTAAAAAGTCTAAGAACTACTCTGTTCCTCCCAGAAATGTCCCCTAAAATACACAGACTTGTCCAGGGTAAACTCTACCTCTTTTTGGTCAGGTTTGGGGAACTGACCAATGAAAATAAGAACGGTTGATAAATGAATCCTAATAACCCTAAGTTACACAGTTTGTAAGGCCGAAAAAAGACAGACCTCCATCCAGTTCAGCCCATTCTGCTAAAGTGTTGATCCAGAGGAAGGCAAAAACCCCCATGAAGTAGGAGCCAATTGTCCTCATGTTAGGGAAAAAATTCCTTCCCGACTCCAATCTGGCAATCAGAATAAATCCCTGAATCAACGACCCTTCTCCAGAATCCCGGTCACTATAACTTGTTATATTTTTTACATCTTTGAAATGTATCCAGACCCTTCTCCAGAATCCTGGTCACTATAGCTTGATCTATTATTACATCTAGAAATGTATCCAGACCCTTCTCCAGAATCCTGGTCACTATAACATGTTATATTATTACATCTAGAAATGTATCAGACCCTTCTCCAGAATCCTGGACACTAGAACTTGTTATATTATTACATCTAGAAATGAGAGTCTCCATACCCTTCTTCAGAATCCCGGTCACTATAACTTGTTCTATATTAGGATCTGGAAAATGTATCCAGACCCTTCTCCAGAATCCTGGTCACTCTATACTTGTCTATTATTAGCATCTGGAAATGTATCCAGACCCCTTCTCCAAATCGCTGGTCACTAGAACTTGTTATATTATACATATAGAAATGTAATCTAAGAACCTTCTCCAGAATACCTGGTCACTAGAACTTGTTCTATTATTACATCTAGAAATGTATCCAGACCCTTCTCCACCACAGCGAATCCCTGTCACTATGAAACTGGTTATATTGCTTACAATCTAGAAATGTATCCAGACCTTCTCCAGAATCCTGGTCACTATAACTTGTTTCTATATTATATCTGGAAATGTATCCAGACCCTTCTCCAGAATCCTGGTCACAAGAACTTGTTATAATATTACATTAAAATGTATCTCAGACCCTTCTCCCAGAATCCTGTTCACTAGAACTTTTGTCTCTATTATTAACACTCCCAGACCCTTTGAACTCCTGTTAGTGATTCACCATGACAGTTTCCTCTGGTGGATGAGTTCCACAGTCTCACGCTTCTAGACAGTTTAAGAATCCTTTCTATGTCATATGTATAAACTTTTCTTTCACCTCCAGACGTAGAGTTGATCAGCTCGCGAGGAAAAAAGCTGAATATCAAGTAGTCACATTTGCCCCATAAAGTATAAATAATAAAATGTCTTTTGACCCCCTAAGGCAGGTGTCTGGGCCAAATTAATTTTCCCTCGACTGAGAGGCTGCATTGAGAAAATGAGTGCGATGGAGTCTATTAGGGGGGCTGGAGTAACAATAAATCAACATAGGCGGATCGACATGGTATGAAAAAAAAAAACAAATATTCGTATATTCTTTCTGAGGGATATATACAACTTTGTGCAGTAACTTACTGAGGTGAGCGATAGTATCCTCTATCTAATACCTGACCTATACTGCATACAATCTAGATAGAGTACACAGTAACGGCAGAGTATATACAGCTCTCACTCAGTAAGACGTAGGTATGGTAAGATGTAGTCCCCCACAGATCTGCAGGTACATATACATTCCCCTCAGTCAGGTTAAAGATATAGTTCTCACCTGCAGGTCCAAGACGTAAGTAATCAGATACCAGCTCCCCGCAGGCGAGGTATGATACGATTAAGGTTACAGCTCCCTCAGGTCAGCGGTATATAGATACGGTACAGCTCCCCACAAGGCAGCGTATAAAGTTCTAAAGCTATCTCACACAGAGTGCAGGTATATAGTTAGGCTCGATCTCTTCACACGGCAGGTATATACTATTAGTTCTCCGCACACAGAGGCAGTACTCACAGTCCTACACACTCCTCTCCACACAGCAATACTCCAAACTGTATATAGCTTTAGGTCTGCGTGTCCCCCAGGCAGGTATAGAGATAGCCTCTCCACACAGGCAAGAATAATTAGTTAGGATTTGTAGACCCTCAGTGAGCAGGTATAGAGATAGCTAGGTGTTTCCCAGGCAGGATATAGAAGATAGCTAGGTGTGTCCCCAGCAGGTATAGAGATAAGCCTAGGTGTGGTCCCCAAGGGCAGGTAAATAGAGATAGCTAGGTTGTCCCAGGCAGGTTATAGAGATAGCTAGGTGTGTCCCCAGACAGATGTAGAGAGCCCCCTCTAAAGGTGTGTCCCAGCAGTATAGAGATAGCTAGGTGGTGTCCCAGGCAGGTATAGATATAGCAAAGGTGTGTCCCCCCAGGCGGTATAGAGATAGCTAGGTGTGTCCCCATGCAGGTATAGAGATAGCTAGGTGTGTCCCCAGCAAGGTATAGAGATAGCTAGGTTTTCCCCAGCTGGTTATAGAGATAGCTATGTGTGTCCCCAGGCAGGTATAGAGATAGCTAGGTGTGTCCCCCAAGCAGGTAAGAGATAGCTAGGTGTGTCCCCAGGCAGGTATAGAGATAGCTAGGTGTGTCCCCCAGGCAGGTATAGAGATAGCTAGGTGTGTCCCAGGCAGGTATAGAGATAGCTAGGTGTGTCCCCAGGCTGGTAATATAGATAGCCTAGGTGTGTCCCAGGCAGGTATATAGATAGCTAGGTGTGTCCCCAGCAGTATATAGATAGCTAGGTGTGGTCCCAGGCAGGTATATAGATAGCTAGTGTGTCCCCCAGGCATGTATATCTAGATAGCTAGTTGTCCCAGGCGGTTATATAGATAGCTAGGTGTGTCCCCAGGCAGTATATGAATAGCTAGTATGTCTCCCCATCAGTATATAGTTCTTATGGCCAAAATAAAACAACAAACACTGATACTCACGCCTTGCTTACCTGCTTCCCCGGCCGAGCGCGCTCAACTTCTATCCTAGGAGCTTCCGGCTGGTTGCTGATGACTCATGCCGCCAGCGCCTGGACGCTCCTCCGACAGCTCCCTGGGCCCGCACAGAGTTATTACTGTGCGGTGGCGCCATAGAGGCAGCGCACATGAGCGGAGTAATACAGCGTCCGCTGCCTAATTCACCATCAATAGTAGCGCTGGACGGCCCACGCGGCCTCTCGCCCATACCCGGCCACGGCGGGCCGGCCGCGGGACGCTTAGCAGACCGGGGCATGGGGCGCCGCGGGCCGCAGCCGCCGCGCGGGTGGGCCGGATGCGGCCCGGGGGCCATACTTTGCCCAGGTCTGCCCTAAGGGGACCATTCAGATCACATTTTCAGCCTCTTTCAGTGGTATCCATTGTGACACCTTGAAAAATGTCACCCAACACATTCCACGGCAGAGCTATAGAGGTCCATAGGGCAAACTGCTATGTTTTCCATGTTTCCTGATGGTATACTCTTTATGTTCCAAGCACAAAATTGTGATCTACCATATATATGTTTGGGAAATAAAGCAAATGTAGTTAAAAAAAGACTAAGCTAATTTTGTTAGATATAATTAGCAAACTAATTATATCTAACAAGATGTAGTTCAAAAGAGACTATGTTTGCCCCAAAAGTACCCCTAATGGCTTGCCCAACCACAACCCCACCGCCCCAGCATAACTTTTAAAGTATCTCAGAGTGAACCAAGGCAGAGCTTGAAAATGTTATGTGAATGGGGCTATTGTATATCAGAGAACTAATTTAAAATGGAATTGGTTCTCTATTGTTTTTTTTTTTTTCATGGGTATACATTTCCACTACAAATATACAATGACAATTTGGGCAGAGTCATGAGGTTCCCAGTAGTTCTATAGTGACCCATCACTACGGGTGACCATGCGATCCAGTGTCCAGATCCTCAATGAATATACAGAGTGGTCACTAATCAGAGGCAAATCATTAAAGGAGTATTAATTCTCAACCACAATTGACTTCTAGCTTTAAACATGTCGGCAACGGTAAATAAGGACCATTTCCAAATATATTGCTGTTCTGATTTTGCTTTCCTTTAGAGCTAGAGCAGTTCTTATCTCTCACGTGTCTTAGGTATACGACCAAGCTGCCCAAGGACATCAAAATATCTCTCTCATAATCTTAGCACCCATGACGCTAGGGCGATGTGTAACATTACACCCTGCTGTGTCTTATCAGCAGCACAGGCGCTTGTATGTTTCTTACTGACAAACTTTGATGCTTAAGGCCCTTTGTACACACGGCTTAATTGGGACCACGTATTTCAAGCCCCTAATTCGCGAGCAATACTGCGGCGAATTACGGCTAGAAATACGGGCCCAGTCATTCGGTAATCCACATTCTCATAGAGAACTATGGATTACGTCTCTCCTCACCCGCTCGAGGAGAATCCGCCGCGGGGAGGAGAAAGTGACATTGTCATTTAACTAGCGGCGTATACGCGCCGCTGGTAATGAATGTCTATAGGCCGGTGAGGTGCCGCCCCCCCCACCCCCGCTCCCACCCCCGTCCAAATGGCGTAATTGCGGGGCGTAATTACGCCCCACAATTAAGCCGTGTGAACATGGCCTTAGAGCTCTGAGGCATTGTGCCCCGTGTTAGAACCTCTCCATCACCAATGTCCCCCTAACAGGATCAGATAAGAATAGCAGAGCTGAAGTGTCAGTCACTGCTGTAGAACCAGCCACAGCCTGAACAGGAAGTGGGAGACTGAAGCTGGCTGAAGAGAAGGCTCTGTAAACCTTAAAAAAAAACAAATCACAAAAGGCTTCCCAGAGTTTTAATTACAACATCCACTGTATGTTTTCTGTGGGCTTTTTCGTGTTCTGCGCGTGAAGCCAGCTGAGGAGCAACATTGTTTATATGAAAACTGTTTTTCTTTGCTGTGTAAAACTACAAGTCCCAAAATCCTTTGCTGTCATTTGTCTACTTTCTTCCCTCCCAACCTCCAGTATCAATCCCACATCGCCCTTACCAGCTCTCATTGTTAAAAAGCCTTCACATTAGGCCTATGTTCAGACGGCTTATTCAAGCCGTAATTGCAAGCGGATCTTGCGCTCACAAATTCCGGCTAGAATAAGGGGCGAGGCCGGAGCGCTGCGGGGGCGCGGCCCCTCCGGCCCCAAGACTGTCATTATCTATCTACGGCGCGTATTGCGCCTGAATAATGTTCATGTCAATTATCTCCCTCCGCGGCGGATTCGCCGAGCGGGAGATGAAGCGGCGTTGAATACCACTGTGTCTCTATGAGAGCAGTGGATTACCGTAATGACTGCGACGGATAGGCGCCGTGCTGCAATCGCAAACTCCGGTGCGGCAGTACGCGCCAATCCCGCAAAATAAGCCGTGTGAGCACGGCTTAAGGTACAAAGAGTATGTTGGACAATTAAATGCTGATCTGGAAGTCCACCCCTTCTTGGTCACCTGATCTCCCAATTCCAGTGTCCACACACACATAGAGCTACTTTCTGTAGTGCGCTTCCTGTCATCAAACAAGACGCAGAACTGCAGAAAAAACACTAAAAAGGAAATGAAATTATATCACAAAAGTGTATAACTTTGAAAGAGTAATTATTTAGAACATACTTTTTTTTCCCCACTGGACAAACCCTTTAAGGATCTCATAATACTACACTATAAGGGGTATAGTTACGCCTATAGGTCATAGTTGCCAACTTTTGAAAGTGAAAAAGCAGGAGACTCTAGTGGGCAGCGCTACGCGCGCCGCGGCAAAAATTTGCATGGACACGCCCATCTTGTCGGTATGCCACGCCCTTCCAAAAGCCACACCCACTCCACCTAAGCGATAAAGCGGCTATTGGAAAAAGCCAGGTAGATGCACTTATTAGCCAGGTAGTTACCCCCCATAACCAGGTAAGTGCCCTTCACAGGCGGCGCGTAGTTCCGCCCTTGTAGACCAATTATATGCCCCCTCTGTAGCCAGGTAGAGCCAAAATTTGTAGCCAAGGATAGATGCAACCCCTTTGTTCAAGCCAGGTAAGGTGCCCCCTTTGTTAGCCAGGTAGGTGCCCCCATTGTTAGCCAAGTAGTGCCCACAATTGTTAGCCAGGTAGTTCCCCCATTGTTAGCGCAGTAGTGCCCCCATTGATTAGCCAGTAAGGTATCCCCCATTGTTTTGCCAGGTAGTGCCCCCATTGTTAGCCAGGTTATGCCCCCCATCTGTTAGCCCATGTAGTGCCCCCATCTTTCTCTAGCCATGTAGTGCCCCCATCTGTTAGCCAGCAGTGAGCGCCCCCCATCTGTTAGCCAGGTCTAGTGCCCCCATACTGTTGCCAGGTAGTGCCCCCATTTGTTTTGTCCAGGTAGTTGCCCCCAACTTTTAGCCAGGTTAGTGCCCCATCTTGTAGCCGGTGCGTGAGTGCCCCCATCTGTCTATAGCCAGGAAGCGTGCCCCCATCTGTAGCCAAGTAAGTGCCCTCCAGTCGTTAGACAGGTATGTGCCCCCATTGTTAGCCAGGTATTGCCCCCATTGTTTAGACCAAGGTAATGCCCCCATTTGGTTGCCAGGTAGTTGCCCCCATTGGTAGCCCAGGTAGTGCCCATCTGGTTAGCCAGGTAGTGCCCCCATCGTCTGTTAGCCAGGTAGTGCCCCCTTTGTTGCAAGGTAAGTGCCCCCATTGATGCCAGTGTAGTGGCCCTTTGTTATAGCCAGAGTAGTGCCCCATCTGTTAGCCCAGTAGTGGCCCCCCCATCTGTTTACCAGGTATGCCACCCATCTGTTAGCCAGGTAGTGCCCCCTTTGTGCCCAGGTAGTGCCCCTTTTGTTGCCAGGTATGCCCCTCTGTCATTAGCCCAGGTAGTGCCCCCTCCCTGTTGCCATAGTGCCCCCATTGTTGCCAGGTGGATGCCCCCATTGTTGCCAGGTAGTTGCCCTCTCTGTTAGCCTGGTAGAGCCCCCTAAAGCTAATAAAAATAAAATAATAAAGTCACTTACCTTACCAGGCTCCTGCAGCGTCGAGCCAGCTCCTGCCACGATCTCATTCAGCGGCGCAGGGGGAAGTGAGAGCAGCCGCGCGTCACTCCCCTGCAGCACGTCGCAGTCACTTTCCCTCATGCGCCGCCGAACTGTATGAGTGCGGCATCACACACCTGGCGCCGTACATACAGGGAGAGGAGGGGGAGGGACGATCCCTCCTGCCTCCTCCCCGCACAGAGTGAGACGGGCGGGTGAGCGGCGCTTCAACCCGCCTGTAGGAGCGGTCCCGGCGCAAATAGTAGCGCACCAGCCATCTGTCACACTTGCGCCGCTGGTAATTTAAAGACCAGCCCCACGCCTGCAGGCGGCGGGAGAAATGCCAACTCCTCCCGGCGATGTGCGGCGGGAGGGGACCCCAAAAAGCGGACCCCCCGCCAAAAACGGGAGAGTTTGGCCATGTAATCTATAGGTGCATTGTATAGCAAGCAGCTATACGTCTAACTATATCTACAGCAACAAGGGGTTGTCTCGTTCCAGCAGTTGACTTCCTTTTATGCTGGTTGTCAAGCAGAGCTTGTGAAATGGCGGGGTGTGTCTTTCTCTCCAGCACAAGTCTATCTTCACTCTCATGACAGACATAAGGCCCACAACTGTGCATCGTTGAGAATTCATTCCGCGTGGGTCGGAGAGACTGGGAGTACGTGGGGCTGAAAAACAATAGGCGAAGAGAGTGAGTTTCTAACCACCGCTAGGCCCAATGGCGATCTCATGCATACACTGGAACAGTGAAAAAGCTAAGTCTTAACACGATAGCGTGAGTGTATATTCTCTAAAATTATTGCTCAATCTCTCTACTACATTGTAACTCAATGGCCCATTTGCATTCACGGACTCTGGGAAAGATGGGTAATCTTTTCTTCATCTCACCTGTCTCTCTCTCACCACAGCGTGCGATCTACTTCCGTGCAGGATCTATTAAAACCTCTCTGAGACCTCTACAGATCACAGAACAACACAAACTATATGCTTTATCTCTGTGAGTGTGTTTACATAGTGGACTCGTTCGCGCGATCTGCAGTTCACAAACAGAAATTTTGTGACGTTATCCACTGGGACTAGAGCACAGTAAACAGCTCATGCTATCTTTACTGATGACATTTAACGTGGGACATCTGAAGCACCGAGTAGCACGCATCGTTCTGTCCAGTATGTAATTTGCGTGGTAGACTGCGCACCTCTTACATGGGACTGCAGTGTACACTGTTCCCCCACCTCGTCGTCGCAAAGATGAGCCACGCTTGCGAGCTGCTTGCGAGTACAATACGCAACTCAGTCTGCGACCTCTTCCCTCTGCGCATTCTCTTCCCCAACCTGGGCAGGACATACCGCTCTGTAATACATTAGCTGGGCGTAACCCAACCTGGGCTCAAACTCTAAGCACACATAAAGAAGCCCGCTCTTTTAAACCATAGCACTTTGCTAGTGGTAACCAAGGATGGACAGGCTGAGATTTTGTGTCCCACATTAAACTATGGATTCTTCGTAGTGAGACAACCCCTTTAATGGGTTTCATTCGGGAGCAAGAACATTGTACTTTTTTGTAAAGAATATTAAACTTGTGGTTTTATCCTATCTAGCGCTACTCCGTGGCTTCTCTAATGTATGGCTCTAGTATACATGTCCTTAATTATTTCTACTTATGCTGCCGTTTCCCGAATATTAAATGGATAAGGACCCATTTCATTTTGCAACAGGGCCACATGCATTCTAGTTACGCACCTGTGAGCAACACACATGGTGGTTGCATTTGAAGGTCTATGACTGTGTAATCATAGAAGCCTAAGGAGAATCATCAATACGAGGCTCGGTCACGGCATTGTGCAGTATTAATATAACTTGCTGTGATCTCCCTTGACGAGGAATAAGTTCAATGTGAAAATTGCACAATTAAATTATGGATTTATTCTTCTTCGTTTCCCTTAAATGAACCAGATTTCAGATTGTATGAAAATTGTCCCACAATTGCACAATTTCCCAGAACAGCACTGAATATAGTAAAAATTTGCTGCGGGATATTATACCACCCGCTGTGCCCTGGCCTCAGATCCCCAGTGAATGTATCAGCATAAATCCTACAAGGTTGTCTGGCCTTCCTCAAAATGCTGTCATTCAGTCCTGGAAAAGAAGACTTTTAAAGGGAAGTTGTCACATTGCACATGCTCTCTGATCTGCAGGCAGCATTATAGAGCAGGAGGAGCTGAGCAGATTGCTATATAATTTTGTAGGGAAAGATTCTGTAAAATTTGTATTTCATATTGTTGCCTATCAATCCTCCTATAATTTAATTGACCGATCTGGACCTATGTTGCCCATCTCTGACAACCCTGTATGTCCTCCGAGTCTTAGTGCTCCTTCCTTTCTTGGAAGCACGAAAATATGCCCACTTCACCTCCATCAAATAGTACTTGGTTCTGATACTCTCCCAATCCAGTCCTTCCCCTCGGAGGTAACCCCTAGTCCCCCTTCCTATTTTCAGTATATTCAATTACGACACTTTTTTCATTCTATTAAAGGGGTAGTGGATTTTAGAAAACCCGTCTGGACCTATGTTGCCCATCTCTGACAACCCTGTATTTCCTCCGGGTCTTAGTGCTCCTTCCTTTCTTGGAAGCACGAAAATATGCCCACTTCACCTCCACCAAATAGTACTTGGTTCTGATATTCTCCCATTCCAGTCCTTCCCCTCAGAGGTAACCTCTAGTCCCCCTTCCTATTTTCTTTTTCAACACAGCTTTATTGACAATCAAAATACAAATCAACCTCACAAAAGGTACACATAGATAAATGCGCAGACAATAAACAGTAACAGCTTTTAAGGCCACTTATAACAAAGTTGGTAAGCCATAGTCCTACCCTGTACTACAGAGAAAAAAGGAATAGAGAAAAAAAAAGGAGAGAGAAAAAAAGGGAGGGTTTGGGATGAAGGGGAGGGCGGTAACAGCTAGCAAAACAAACAAAAGTTTTAAAAGATTACCAATTTTTGCGCGGGTTTCTAACATCCTACATAACATTTTCCCCCTTTTCCTATTTTCAAAATTCAATTACACCTTTTTTCATTCTACTAAAGGGGTGTGGATTTTAGAAAACCCGTCTGGACCTACAATGGGCCCATCCGCAACCCTTTTTTTTTCCCTTCGGGTTTAGTGCTCCTTCCTTTCGGAACACGAAAATCCATTTTTCCCCTCCCCCAAATATACTTTTTTGTTTTTCCCCCCACCGCCCTCCCCCCCAAATAACCTTGTCCCCTTCCTATTTTTTTTTCAAAAGTTTTAAATGACAACAAAATACAAATCACTCAAAAAAAGGTAACATAGAAAAAGCGCAAAACAATAAACATACATTTTTTAAGCACTTTAACAAAGTTGGTAAGCCATAGTCCTACCTCATGTACTAGCAAGAAAAAGAGAGGAATAGAGAGAAAGAAAGAGAGAGAAAAAAAGGGGGGTGGGGATGAAGGGAGGCAGAATAACAGCTAGCAAATATCACATAACTACAAGAGTTACAAGACTTACCAATCTTTGCCTGGATTTTCACCAATAACACTTGCCCTTCCTATTTTCAATATATCAATTAACACTTTTTCATTCTACTAAAGGGGTAGTGGATTTAGAAAACCTCGGACCTATGTCCCTCTCTGACAACCTGTATTTCCTTCGGTCTTAGGCCCTTCCTTTCTTGGAAGCACGAAATATGCCACTCACCTCACCAAATAGTACTGGTTCTGTTTCTCCATTCCAGTCCTCCCCTCAGAATACCTCTAGTCCTCCTATTTTCTTTCAACACACTTTTCTCAAAAATACAATCCTCCTAAACCCTCCAGACATAACAGTTACAATACTTTCAAAGTTGGAGCCATAGTCCTACCTCATGTACAGCAGGAAAAAGAGAGGAATAGAGAAGAAAAGAAGAGAGAGAGAAAAAAAGGGAGGGGGGGGGATGAAGGGGAGGGCAGGAATAACAGCTAGCAAATATCACATAACTACAAGAGTTACAAGACTTACCAATCTTTGCGCTGGTTCTAACATCCCTACTTTAAAACATTTTCCCCCCTTCCTTTTTTCAATATATTAAAATTTCGACACTTTTTCATTTTTTAAAAGGGGGGTAGTGAGCAGTGGCCCTAAATACCATCCGGAAAACCATCTCAGCCTTTACAGGGGAAGGTCTTCAGGGCTGGCCCCACTCCCACCTTATTGCAAAGCATGGGAGAAGAATCTTAACACCTCATTCTCCCAGTCTCAGTAGCAGAGGTGTTTCACTCTGGCTCACAAAGCAGTGATTGCTTCAAAAGCCCGAAACCCATTTTTAAAATTCTCTCACGGTGGTACAGAGTCCCTTTCGTCCTCCATAAGTGGTTCCGTTCTGTCCCCAATGTCTGTTGGCGTTGTAATAGAGAGGTCGGCACCATGGTCCACATCTGGTGGGTTTGCCACTCTTAACAAGGGTTTTGGAAAGGTTTATAAGCTGACCCGGGAGTTGCCCAAATCCCAACTGCCTAATACCTGAGCTGCGTTCTCTTTTTGTTGACATTAGGCCCCAAACGTAAAAAAACCCCCTCATTGCCCCTTTTTGAAGCAAGAAACCCATATGGAGGAAAAAAAGGTTTAAAAAAATTTAAATTTTTAATAAGTAAATATAAAATAATGCAAAATGACGCCCAAAAGAAAAAAAACAATAATAAAAGCAAGGTTCACCTTTGGAAGGCTTAACCTGATTCCCTATGAGCCCTAAGTGGCAAGGCTTTAACCCCAAACCCTACCAACAATAACGGGAATATCCCCCCAATAAGGGCGGCCTGGCAGGAGCCTGTCCCTGAAAAACGCTAAAATATAGATAACCTAATGGTTCCTTTCCCAAAATGTTTCGATCCCCCAGAAATCGATCAGGGTGATAAAGATGATGGAGAAAAAGGAGGAAAAAGGGGCTGTTATATTTGTTAAAAAACCCTCTAATAAAAATGGCATAAGAGTGAAATGGGAAATTTGCTGAAAATAGGGTTTTTAAAAAGATTCAGCCCCAAAAAACCCATCACAAAATGCCTCAACCCCGGGATTATTTATAGGTTACCCAGGTGAGACTGCAATAAAATGCAAAATAGAGTGGCAAGTGCATCAAGGGGCCCGGGTACGCATCTAAAAAAAGAAGAAAGTCCATTGTGGGGGAAAACAAAATAAATGCAAATTCACTAGAAAAAGCAAAAAACCAAATGAAGCCCAGTGTAATTTATTACAAATGAAATTCAGGGGCCTGCGCCCCCTCCCCCTGTAGAGGTGTCCCGGAGGGGCCGGATTCAGTGAGACCGTGTGAGGCGGTCAAGAGGTTAAAGAAGCCGCGTAGGGGCGCCTAATGACTCAAAAGTGCCCCCCGGAACCCAATGCCAGGGTGCGGTGGGGGATGGCAACGCCGGCCTTTGCGCGCGGACACTAACCCGATTGGGGAAAAAGGTCGATAAAGACGGTGGCTGAAATGCAGTACGTGCATCCGCCATTCATTTAGCAATACGGTATTTTGGCTAGGAGGAAAGTGCCCTCAAAAGGAAAGTTAACCATGGGAAATGAATGAGAAAAAATTGAAAAAGCGAATGCAGATTCAAATGAAAAGCATAGAGAACAGTATAGATCGGCCGTATTTAGAGAGGGAGAGTCCTTACCTCTTAAAACTAGATTTTTTCATAAAAGAACTGAAGTAAAGGGTTTTCATTAAAGTCCTGAGGGGGTCATAGTTTTAAAGGGTGAAGATCCAAAAACCTCTCTCTGCAAAAGCAGCTGATATATTCCCGCGTCTGGCAGAGAGAGGGATAGGTTATGCCAACACCCAAGTAGGAGCCACTCGCTATTTGTCCTCTCCATGAGTGACACTGAGGTGTCTTTGATTGCGGTATCCCCTAGGTGTTCCCCTATTCGGGGGCGAAGTTGTCGCGAGTTTTTCCATGTATTGTGGCCGCATTAAACTTTATCTGTAAAGAATTGCGTTTTAAAATTATAAAGTGGTTGATGTCAAATTTTCTTTTTTGTCCTTACAAAAAAGGGATTGGGTTTTTGACTCATGAATGTACAAAAAAAACATCCCCGCAATGGAAATGTCCATTCGGTCGTCGCAAACCACTCTCCTTCCTTGGCAAAAAAGAATGGTGTGTATAAAAATCACGTAAGTTCTTACCAGTCTATATGTGACCGACGGAAAAACACCTATATGGTCCCTTAAAAGTTGGGCCCAAAAACCGCAGAATATGCCAATGCGTTTCAGGGGGATCAAGAAAAATTGGGGCTGCTTTGTCAAATGTGCCCTATCACACGTATGAAGATGGGCCGAATCCCCTTTGTCGGTGTCCTACTGGGGCTTGTGGCGTTCACTTGTAAGGTTTTTTTGTTGCCTGTTGCAAAGTGAAATTTGGGAAAACCCTTTATCCAGAACTTGTTCAGGTCACCTGTTTCTTTTTCCTTGAACGCACAATGGAGCAGTTAGTCTTAGCCGAAAGGTCTGCCCCTTTGGGTTTAAAACCCTTTTTAAAGGGTGTGGGGTGGTGACTCCCCCAGGCAAAAGGGAGTTGGGGTGTAGGCCCTTACGGTATATTGTGTCATCAACCCACCTGTTTTTTTTTTAGAGTCAATAATCCAGAAATGGTAAATTTCACCCAAAAAATCAAACGTAAATTTCAGATTTAAGAGTTAAAAAATTCAGCACCTCTAACATGGCAAACAAAAAAATTTATTTTTGTGCATTCCAATGATGAAAAAATCATCATGAACTGAGCCCCAGGCCCATTTTATCGGCAAAAAGGGGGAGCCTACCACAGCCGAGGTTTAAAGGCCCCCCATATGCCGGGGCAGGCGTGCCCATGGGGGGTGCCCCTCTGTGATGGTTTTGCTCCCCCTCAAACAAAAATTAGTTTTAGTTAGGACAAAATCTAACAGTTGACACAAGGTGCTGTGCAATAAAATTGTCTGCCCCTTGAGGACAAAAAAAACTCCTGAACCCCTTCTAAAGCCTAACCGTGTGGGTGGAAAAAAAAAAAAAATTTAAGTCGATATGACCAATGAGACCCGGGGTCAAAAGGGAAAACCATCTAGGCGTTTTAAATAGGGGCGTAGTGTTTCCCCAATGTAGGAGGGGGGGGCATTGAGGAACGTGAAAGGTGTGATCGATATAAGTCCCCCCAGTTTTGGACCAATGCATTTTACCTGAGACTATGGGGCTTTTCCTTTTAGAGGGGGGTCCCCTTTTTGCAAATTTTTGGTAAGGGAAAAAAAAGTGGCCACGGGGGGAAACTTGGTGTATAGAAAAAAATAAATTCTTTTTTTGTCATCAATCCTGCTCCTAGCCTTGGTGAGCAAAAGATTAAAATTCGGACTGAAACAAAGTTGGATGAAGGTTAATTTTTTAGAAAAGATTGATCAGACAGGAGTGTAAACCATGTCGCGATATTGTGCATGATTAAGATAACGATATTTACCCCCCCTTATTCCCCAAATCCCCCCCCCAAAAACGATTTAGGAAGGGACCATTCATATTCAAGACAAAAAACACAAAAATGCCCCCTTTCAAATGAATTATGTGTGCGATTATTTTTTGTTTTTTTTTTTTTTTTTGTCAGGGATTCCCCAAATCAAAGGATAACCAAAAGGCTAAAAACTCCCCCAAAAAGTAAAAAAAACATCAGGCCTGCTAACCTTTTAAACAAGACAGAAGTTTTTATATTAAAACAATCTGTAAGGGGGGTAAATCGTTACTTGAATCATGAAAAAATATCCCGCGACATGGGCTCCCCCAAAATACTCCTTCTACAATATGCTATAAGAAAAAATTAACCTTCACCCCCAACTAATCTGTTTCAGTCCGAATGAAAGTCTTTGCTCACAAGGCTAGGGGGGAAGGAGTTGATCGACAAAAAAGAATTTGTTTTTCATACACCAAAATTTCCCCCCGTGGCAATTTTTATCCTTACGAAATTTTCCAAAAAAACGACCCCCTCTCAAGGGGGGCCCCAAGTTATAAATGCATTGTGTCAAAAATGTGGGACTTATATCGATCACTCCTGGCACCCCTTGTCGAAATTGCCTCCCATCCTAATTAGGGAAAAATATGACCCATTAAACCCTTTAAAATTTTTACCTTAAAACCCGGGGCATCATTTGGGCAGTATCGATTGAATTTTAATACTCCCTCCCACAGATAGGCTTGAAGCGGTCGGGATTTTTGTCCTCAAGGGGCAGACAATTTGCATTGCACACAACCCCTGTAGTCGAACTGTTGAGTTTTTTCCCCAAAAGAACTTTTTTTTTTTTTGACGGGGGAGTTTACATCAGAGAGGGGCAACCCCCCTGGGAGCCCTGCGCCCCGGCATATGCGGGGGCCATACCTCGGTGGTGGGAGGCATCCAAAAAGTCTTTGGCACAGCCACCACCCTTTTTGCCGATAAAAAAAGCCCGTGGTAGATCATCGATGATGTTTTTACATTTGGAAAAGGGGGACAAAAGATGAATTTGTTGATGTTAAAGGGGTGCTGAACGTTAACTCGTTAAATCTGAAATTTACGTTTGAGTTTGGGGGGGGAAACTTTACCATTTTGGATGTATTGATCTTTTTAAAAAAAAAAAAATTCCAGGTGAGTTGTTTTTACGGACCCTTTACCCTTAAGCAAAACACCCCCAAATCCTTTTTTGCGCTGGGGAGTCACCACCCACACCGCTTTAAAGAGGTATAAAAAGGGGGCAGACCTAGGTAAAATAAGCTCACATTTGGGACTGTGATGTCATATCCCGATTTTCGATTTTTGGAGAGTAAAACATTTGGGAAAGGAACCATTGGTTATCTATGGTCCGTTTTGCAGGGGCAGGTCCTGCCAGGGGCCGCCCTTATTGGGGCGATATTCCCGTTTTGTTGGAGGGTTTGGGGTTATAGCTCTTCCACTTGAGGGTTTAATAGGGAAAACAGGTTAAGCCTTCCCTAGGTGAGCTTGCTTATTTTTTATTGTTTTTTTTTTTTGGGGGTCATTTTGCATGTATTTTATATTATTATTAAAAATTAAATTTTTATACCTTTTTTTCCCATATGGTTTCTTCATTTAGTTGGCTTTGAGGAATCCTTTAGTGCTCACACTCCTAGTGACCACTTTAGCTTTTTTTACCTTTTGCAAGCAGAAAAGACCGTTATTCCAAGACATTTAAATCCCAGGTCCCCTATACGAGGGTGGATTACGAGGTTTTTTAAACTTTTCCCCAAAGGAAGAACCTTTGGGGTTCTCCAAAAGACCAAGTGCTGCAGCTTCAGAGGACTTGGGCTCCTTGGCTCTCCCACTTTATCTCCTCTCAGAATTCAGTTCTTGAACGTTGCGCAGCCCTGAGGCCCCCGTTGTTCGGGATCTTACTAATACTTCGGCCTACCCCCTTTCCCCTTCCTCCCTTTTGCCCTTTCCCCCCCCCCCCCCCCCCCCCCCCCCCTTTTTTTTTTTTTTTTTTTTTTTTTGTTGGTCTATTGGTTCATTTTATAGGATTTATTTATGCCATTTTTTTAGGAACAAGTTGAGATTTACATTGTTATGTCGTAAGCCCTATTATGGGCTTTTACTATGGACTTACTACATTTCATATGCCTTCATGGACCCTAAAGGTCCATTTTTTTCTATTATTGCCTTGTCTCTTTTGTAAGATTTACCTCTATTTGCTACCCAATTTGGAATTTTTGGTTCTACATTCTGTTGTATTTTCTTTCCCAATAAAGTTCTTTTTGAATTTTGAAAAAACTTGTATTTTATCCTCTCAAATCCCTGTGTATTCTGGGTTAAGGAGTCCAGTAGGCGGGGTTATGAGTGATTGACAGTCTTCCTTGTATTACTGTGCATACAGAGAAAGCGGTCAATCACCGATAAGAT
This sequence comes from Phyllomedusa bahiana, assembly GCA_025379985.1. Classification (NCBI taxonomy): domain Eukaryota; kingdom Metazoa; phylum Chordata; class Amphibia; order Anura; family Hylidae; genus Phyllomedusa; species Phyllomedusa bahiana. Next base: position 231,252 of record JAODAL010000959.1, read on the forward strand.
CGCCCACTGGACTCCTTAACTCAAAATACACATTTTTTTGAGGAAAAAAAAATTCAATTTCTACTAAACCTTTTCCAACAAAATTGTACAAATTATATAATCGGCTCCTCCTGCTGTTTAACATACTACCAGCTGATCAGATACCATGTTCAATGTGACAGGTCCCCTTTAACAAGTCAATGCAACAAACACAGTGAGAACGGCATTCACCGAATACACAATGCGGTAAGCACTGTAGCACCGCAAGGCGTATTTACTCTGTTATACAGCTCCTTCTGTTGTAACCCCTTAACATCCACTATACGTCTTTTGTTGGCAGGACAGAAATAAGGTGGCATGGGTGTCCTGTGCTGGATGAAACAGGGGTTCGGCTATCCTGACAATTCCCTGCTCTAATTGCTGGGAATGGAGAAACCTCAGATCCAAACTGTTTATCCCCTCAGATGCCGCAGTCAATAGTGACCACGGCATCTGAGTGGTTTAGAGGCAAGAGGTTCCCTCTCTCACCCCATTGGCACTCCCTGCGATACATTTACAGGGAGCCAATAGGTTTACCTGGTATCCAGGGGCCCATTGAAGGCTTCAAGGTCTGACTTCTGTGTATGTTTTTTGGGCCCTGCCCCGAGGTAGGGCTCAATAGGGCTTGGCAGTTTTACACCGACAGGCATAATGTAATTCACTACATAAGTAATGTGGTGTATTTTAGAAGTGATCACATTATTGCATGTTCACCGAGTCACAAGCAGCTTTTCATTCTCTGTTTCATCAGGCTGTGGGCAGTTCTATAGCAGTGGCCAGCATATTTAGATTCCCTGTAACTAGCTGAGACATTGCAAAGACTTGAGTGCAGGAGATTGAATCTTCAGTAAACAAAGTCACAAGCACTCTGAGGAGTGAAAACAATTGCTTAGCTGTGAATAAAAGCTAATCTTGTTAGAGATAAAGAGCGACATGTCCAAAAATCGTCGACGCCACGGCAGTTTTTTAGGCGTATTAAATCAGTGTAAAGTCCGATCTTCTCAAAAATCTGGCGTTAGGTATACCTCGCATAGTAAACTTAATGCGCCTTGGGCAATCGCGGCACATAGTGTTTCATTGGTAGTGTATGTAATTCGCATATGCGTTACGGAGGCGCGTAATGTATCAATCCTACTCAGGCTCGGACTGGGCCGCCGGGGGACCGGGGAATCCCCCGGTGGGCCCCCCCGAGCCGCTGCGGGCCCTAGAGGCAGTGCCGCTGTCCCCGGGGCCCGTCCGCGCATCCGGTCACTGAACACCGAGCGCCCAGAGACCGGCCCGGTAGCTGGGGAATAATGTCTCCGCCTCCCGGGTCTGCGCGGTGTCAGCGGAGCACAGCGCCACTAGCGCTGCGCTCCGCTGAACTCCCTGGCAGGCTGAAGACGCTAGGCCTGCAGCCTGCCGGGCGCCGACTCCTACTAGTGACGTAGGGGCGGGGTGACGTCACATCACAGCGCCTCATATGCAGGACGGAAGGAGCCGGCGTCAGCTCGGAGCGGCCGGGACCGGGCAGGAGCCGGAGCCAGGTAAGTGGCTGGTTGTTGTTTTTTTTTTTTTTTTTTAAATCTACTTACAAGGGCCCTGACTACAAAGGGACCCCTGGCTACTGAAGGGGGCCCCTGACTACTCTAAAGGGGGGCCCTGGCTACTCTAAAGGGGGGGCCCTGGCTTCTCTAAAGAGGGGCCCTGGCTACACTAAAGGGGCCCTGGCTAAATAAAGGGGGGCCCTGACTAATAAAGGGGGGCCCTGACTAACTAAGGGGGCCCTGGCTACTGCAACTGTGGCCCTGGCAACGCTAACGGCGGGCCCGGGCTACTGGAAAGGGGGCCCTGGCTACTGTACCGGGGGGCTCTGGCTACTCTAAAGGGGGGCCCTGGCTACTGTGAAGGGGGGCCCTGGCTACTCTAAAGGGGGGGGCCCTGGCTACGCTAAAGGGGGGGCCCTGGCTACTCTAAAGGGGGGCCCTGGCTACTCTAAAGGGGGGCCCTGGCTAACTAATGGGGCGCCCTGGCTAACTAAAGGGGGGCCCTGGCGAACTAAGGGGGCCCTGGCTAAATAAGGGGGCCCTGACTACAAAAAGGGGGGCCCTGACTAATAAAGGGGGGCCCTGACTAACTATGGGGGCCCTGGCTACATAAAGGGAGGCCCTGACTAACTATGGGGGCCCTGGCTACATAAAGGGGGGCCCTGACTAACTATGGGGGCCCTGGCTACATAAAGGGAGGCCCTGACTAACTATGGGGGCCCTGGCTACATAAAGGGGGGCCCTGACTACCTAAGGGGGCCCTGACTACCTAAGGGGGCCCTGACTACCTAAGGGGGCCGTGACTACCTAAGGGGGCCCTGACTACCTAAGGGGGTGCCCTGGCTACATAAAGGGGGCCCTGGCTACATAAAGGGGGGCCCTGGCTACATAAAGGGGGCCCTGGCTACATAAAGGGGGGCCCTGACTAACTAAAGGGGCCCTGGCTAGCTAACGGGGCCCTGGCTAACTAAAGGGGCCCTGACTAGCAAAGGGGGCCCTGACTAACAAAGGGTGCCCTGACTAACAAAGGGGGCCCTGACTACATAAAGGGGGCCCTGACTAACAAACGGGGCCCTGGCTACGTAAAGGGAGCCCCTGGCTACATAAAGGGAGCCCCTGGCTACCTAAAGGGGGCCCTGGCTACCTACACACTTGCTAATGGAGGCCCCTAACTACCTGTATACTACCTAAAAGAGACCCCTAACTGCCTGTATACTACCTAGAGGAGACCCCTGCCTGTATACTACCTAAAGGGGGTCCCTAACTGGTTGAATCCTATATAAAGGGGACCCTAACTACCTACAGTCTACCTAACAGGGGTCCACCAACCTAACTGTAGCCTATCAACTTGCCTAACTGGGGCCTGCTTATCTAACTGGGGGCTGTTTACTTACCCACCCATGGCTAGGTAGCCACCCACCTACCTGGGGCCGGGCTTCCAACTTATCCAGCGGGAGTCTACCTACCTAAATAGGGCCTATCTAGTTACCTGGGGTCTTGCCCATTTGCCTACCTACCTAGGGTCTTGCCTACCTACCTGGTAATATAATTGAGATGGGAGCAGCCCATAGTTGTAGAATTATCGCCAGGGGGTTAGTTCTCTCCCCACCCTCCAACCCCTTAGGATACCAGGCCTCTAAGTTATGGCTTGTACCCGCTCGCTCACCCCTGGGTAGTTTGTACAGAGGTGGGAATAGGTAAAGAGATGCTGGAAAATTGAGGATTCTAAGATATTTGTGTGTAATTTCTGCAGGGTTGAGCTGTGGCCGGGACAAGTCATCATGGAGGTGTGGAACTGATGCAGAAGAAAAGGGAAAAAAGAACGACTCAAGAGAAGAGAACGACTCCTCAGATAGGACGTCTCCGGTGAGTCCCTTGATGTCAGGAGTTATTTTCCTTCTATATTGGATCAGTGCTGTATTCACTGTAATGTGATGTGACCTGAGCTGGTGTCTGACCTCTATGTGGTCTCCATATAGCAGTGTTGTAGGTTATATTGGCGCGGGTATAGTGGCAGTGTACATGTGTCCCTGATTGTAAGAGTGAGGGAACACCTGACCCTGTGATAGGAGTTAGACTTTCTTTCTTGCTGGTGTTTATTTTAGAGGTGGTGAGGTGCGTGCCCAAGGGAAACGTTGAGGGGGATATTGTATGTGGGGTGGAGGGGGGGGATATTGTATTGTGGGGGGGATATTGTATGTGGGGTGGAGGGGGGGGGTATTGTATGTGGGGTGGAGGGGGGGGATATTGTATGTGGGGTGGAGGGGGGGATATTGTATGTGGGGTGGAGGGGGGGGGATATTGTATGCGGCTGGAGGGCGGGGGATATTGTATGCGGCTGGAGGGCGGGGGATATTGTATGCGGCTGGAGGGCGATATTGTATGCGGCTGGAGGGCGATATTGTATGCGGGTGGAGGGGGATAGTGTATGCGGGTGGAGGGGGATAGTGTATGCGGGTGGAGGGGGATAGTGTATGCGGGTGGAGGGGATAGTGTATGCGGGTGGGAGGGGGGATAGTGTATGCGGGTGGAGGGGGATAGTGTATTCGGGTGGAGGGGGATAGTGTATGCGGGTGGAGGGGGATAGTGTATGCGGGTGAAGGGGGATATTGTATGCGGGTGGAGGGGGGGATATTGTATGCGGGTGGAGGGGGGGATATTGTATGCGGGTGGAGGGGGGGATATTGTATGCGGGTGGAGGGGGGGATATTGTATGCGGGTGGAGGGGGGGATATTGTATGTGGGTGGAGGGGGGATATTGTATGTGGGTGGAGGGGGATATTGTATGTGGGTGGAGGGGGATATTGTATGTGGGTGGAGGAGGATATTGTATGTGGGTGGAGGGGGATATTGTATGTGGGTGGAGGGGGATATTGTATGTGGGTGGAGGGGATATTGTATGTGGGTGGAGGGGATATGGATGGAGCTACTTAGCCCTGTGTCTATGATATGTTAGACTGACATATGTGTGAGATACAGATATGTGACTCTCTTGCTATTGTACTACACTTTACAGTTCTGTTTTTCACACTGTATTATGTGGTAAAATGGGAGCATTTATGTCCGAGAGGCCGGTAATATTTTCATGTACAGTAGGGTGGGCCCCCCAAGATCAATTCCCCTGTGGGCCCCAGACCCCCCAGTCCGACACTGATCCTACTATATGTAATGCGCCTTTTTAGGTGCATTACAATGTGCCATGCCTGCCGTATAATGCGCATGCTTTTGGTATATTACAGTTAATTTACATTGAAAACATGGCGCCAAGAGTATTTTTGGCGCAAAATAGACCCAAAAAAGGCACTTGCGTATTGTGACATGTCACCCAAAGAGTCTTCTCTGGACTGAGCTCATTCCATGGTGACTTCACTCCCTGCTCTCTGTCTAATCAGGAAGGATGATTTTGGACCAGAGAAACCTATGTGCACTCCGAGCAGATAAAATCTCTCTTATCTCATAACCAAGGTAAAATCAAAAGACTAATGTATTTGAAAAAAGTCTTCAATTACTTGTCCCTACATGGTAAAACCTAATCTCTGTAGTGAGAAAACCCCTTTAGTAGAATTAAAAAATAGTATAGAAAAAAAAAAGGTTAATAAAGACATAAAATTACAAAATAAAATACCAAGCAAAACAAAAAGAAATTCCCATTTTTCCCTAACAAAATACCTACCTATGCAAAAATAATAAAACAAAAAACCTGTATACAGCTGTTATTGCTGCATCCGTAAATACCCAGAATAAGGTAAAAATTTCTAGTCACCCCCCAAAAAATTATTTTGCGTTCCTCAGTGTAATATAAAACAGAATTGGTATTGCCGCATCTGTCATAGTCCTATCTGTTAGGGCATGTTCACATGGCTTAAATTGCCGCGTATTAGGGCGCGCATTTCGCAGCGATTACGGTGATTTATGGATTACGCGTCGTCTCCCCAATCGTATTGTACGCACGGGGGGAGAATTGACATGTCAATTGTTAGCGGCGATTGCGCACCGCTGACAATGCGAGTCAATAGGGCCAGCCGGGTGCCGGCCCCCCGTTCTTTGGAATTACGCGCTGATCGGCGCGTGGTTCCAAAACACAAAGCCGTGTGAACATACCCTTAATATATAACCTTATTTATCCTGCATCATTTTTTTTGCCTCCCCAAAAATTTTAATAAAAAGAGTGAAAATTTGCAGGTATCCAAAAGTGGTAAAATGAAAACCACACTTTCAGTACCCAAAAACAAGCCATTATACAAGATCTGCAGGGGCATCTTCCCTACTTGCCTTGCTCCGGCCCTGCGCTGTATATCCCTTTATATCTTAATCAAGAGATCAGCAGACAATTTTAAGGGCTTTTTACTTCTCTATCTCTCGTGCACAGATAACCAGAGGGATGACGGTCCTATTCTGCATCATTAAGCATTGTAGAAGCATTGATCTAAGCTCCACAGAAAAACATGTGGGCTGGAAATTTACAGCATTTACGCTTTTCAAAAACAGCTGCGATACGTTTTACAGAATATTAAGTTAAAATTTTAGATAAACATATGAGGGGGAGGGAGGGAAATAATTCCACTACATAAGACTGAGATTTCCAACAATTTTGCTCTGTAAACCGATCATAATGCAGATCTACTCCACATTCATGATCTCTAGCAGGGCTGGGTCATGGTATTCTGGTGCCCTAGGCAAATAAGGCACTAAGTGCCCCCCAACTGGAAAATTCAGCCCACTCCATGCCTCCTTGAAACCCCTCTTCTGCTTGGGGTGAAGTGGCGCCCTAGGCGGCCGCCTACCTTTGCCTACCCATCGTCCCGGCCCTGGTCTCTAGAGCAAAGAGCATCCTATCTACAGGTCCAGAGATCTGAGTACATGGGACTCGTATCCTGAGGCCACCACCACGTCAGACACCTAGGGGCGCTCCATCACTCACCCTCCCTGATCTGGCATGGAACTATATAACTATAACCACAGCATCTGCTGTGGGGCCTACAGGTTGAGGGTGCCCTCTAAAGTGCAGGAACATTGTACGAACCTGTAGATAGCATCTGCCATCTATTACTACTAAGTGGATTATCTAAGATAAGGAACTATTATTCAGACATTTAAAGGGGTGTTCCCTCAAAGAAAAATCCAGGTACCAGATCGGCTCAAAACTAGCTATAAGCCCACCATGTTACATAAGAAAGAGGACGGTGCTGGCAGCTGTCCTCCCCATTCGTTTCTGTGTGAGCTCCGGATATAGTGGAGTGAGTTTGCTCACTTATATTCAGAACTCCCATAGAAATGAATGGAGAGGACGGCTGCAAGTGCTGCCCTCCTGATTCTGCAACATATAGCTATGAGCCAACCGGTATTGTGGATGTTCCTCAGTGGGAACACCCCTTTCATTATGGCTACTAACGCTACTGCTCCAGTTCCCTGTCATCAGGTGTTTGGGTCCATTGTATTTTGCTATGGAGTCCTGTAGATGCCAGATACACCCCTGCTTCTGAGGTGCAAAGGTGACCACAACCTAGTGCCAGATTTAGGAAGCCCCCGCCATGTTTATTTAACCTGTAGCCTCCAGCAAACTTAATTTGGCCCTATGTTATACAACATTAAACAAAATATCCATCTATCTATCCATCCATCATCTCAGACTTATACATTTATCTCTCATATCTACCCACCCAACCATTCATCAATCTATCCATTTTTTTATCTACTTATCCATCTCATATCTATCCATTTATCTCACTCATATCTAGCCAACCAACCATCTATTTATCTAACTATATCTCTCGTATCTATCCATCTATTTCATACCTATCAATCCATTTCTCTCTCACATCTATCTATCTATCCATATTCTATATATTCATTTATCTCTCTCCTATCTATTCACTCAATCTTCCATTTTATATCTATCCACACATCTATCTCATATCTGCCTATCCATCTACAGTTGAAACCAGAAGTTTCCATCCACTATATAAAAAGCCCAATCTGCAGGTTTTTCTCACTATCTGACATGAAATCAGAATAAACCTTCCCCGTTTTAGGTCAATTAGGAACCAAAATTATTTATATTTGCCAAATGCAGAATAATGAGAGAGAATTAAAAGCATTTTTTATTACTTTCTGCAAAGTCAAACGTCTCCATACACTCGGATTACTGTGCCTTTCAACAATTTGGAACGGCTCATATGATTATGTCAGGTCTTTGGAAGCTTCTGATAAGTTTATTGGCAACATTTGAGTTAAGAGACACAGCTGTGGATGCATTTTAAATCACACCAGAAACACTCTGCTTCTGTGTGTAACATCATGGGAAAGTCTAAAGAAATCAGCCAAGATATCAGAAAAAAAATTGTGGACTTGCACAAATCTGGATCATCTTTGGGTGCAATTTCCAAATACTTGAATGTGCCCCATTCAACTGTACAAACAATTATACGCAAGTACAAACGAGATGGGAATGACCAGCCATCATACCCCTCAGGAATGAGACAGATTCTGTGTCTCAGAGATAAATGTGCTTTGCTCCAACATGTGCATATCAACCCAAAAACAAAAGACTTTGTGAAGATGCTGTTGAAACTGGTAAGATTGTGTCATTATCCACAAAGAAACGAGTACTATTTTAACATGGGATGAAAGGCCACTCTGCCAAGAAGAAGCCATTACTCCAAAAGAAACATATAAAAGCCAGATGAATGTTTGAAAATGCACAGGAACAAAGACCTACATTTTTGGAGACATGTTCTGTGGTCTGATGAAACTAAAATGTAATTGTTTGGCCATAATAACCATTGTTATGTTTGGAGGAAAAAGGGAGAAGCATGGAAGCCTAAGAACACCATCCCAACTGTGAAACATTGGGGTGATGGCACCATGTTGTGGGGTTGTTTTGCTGCAAGAGGGACTGGTGCACTTCACAAAATAGCCAGGAAGTAAAAGCTTGGGCAGAAATTGGTCTCCAAATCGACAATGACCCGAAGCTACTGCTAAACTGGTTACAAAGTAGCTTAAGAATAACCAAGTCAATGTTTTGGAGTGGCCATCACAAAGCCCGGATCGCAATCCTATTGAAAATTTATGGGCAAAGCTGAAAAGGCAGGTGCGAGCAAAGCGACCTCCAAACATGGCTCAGCTACACCAGTTCTGTCAGGAGGAATGGGTCAAAATTCCTACCAACTATTGTGAGAAGCTTGTGGAAGGATATCCAAAACATTTGACCCAAGTTATACAGTTTAAGGGCAATGCTGCCAAATAACAATGAAATGTATGGAAACTTTTGACTTTGCAGAAAGTAATAAAAATTCCTTAACATTTTTTCATTATTCTGGCATTTGGTAAATATAAATAATTTTGGTTCCTAATTGACCTAAAACGGGGAAGGTTTATTTTGATTTCATGTCAGATAGTGAGAAAAACCTGCAGATGGGGCTTTTTAAATAGATACAGTTGAAACCAGAAGTTTACATACTCTCATATCTATCGGTCTTACATCTATTCATTTATCTCTCTCTCATATCTATCCATCCATGCAACCATCTATCCATCTCCTATCTACCCATCCATCTCAAATCTTTCTGTCTTATATCCATGCATTTATCTATTTCATATCTACCCATCCATTCATCTATATATGTCTCTGAAGACAACAATCCAATACCTGTCTGACTTATGATTGGGTTCATGATTAGTGTTTTGTCGTTTCGAGAGCAAGAGGCAGGTTTTCTGTCAAAACTGAAAGGAAGAGAAACCCTTCACAGCAGTGTGACCATAGCCTTACTGGGAAAAGGGCCGCGTGGAGTGATCTCTGGACAAACATTTGGGAAAACCAACTATAGAATATATTCTTTTCTTCATTTCCTGGACCACTTTGGACAAGTCCTATGGGTAAGAAGGTTCCATTGACAATAAGCTAAGCACAAAAAGTGTCCCCCTGCTGGGATCCCCAGCGATCAGCTGTAATGTGTGGTAAAACTAGGCAGTCTGTGTTTAACGTCTCTGCAGCGCCACCACAGGGGAAATGAAGTATTACACAGTGACTACTCAAATCAATGGATTGTCTGTAATGGGAGGACAGGACAAGTCCTCCAGAGTGAGAGACGCTCTTTGTAACAGATTTCTACTCTGGCAAAAAGAGGAGGACGGTGAACATGGGACCCTCCTCTTTAACGTCAGAATTCCCTATTGTGGAATATAATAGGTTTACTAATCCGTACAACCCCTATAAGGATACTCCTTTAAAGGGCTTTTGCCACGATGTAATGTTGACGTGGGATCCTCCAAAATGGGTATTTAATCCCTTTTCTAAATATATGTGATTACAAAAAGTGAAACCTGTAAGAGCTACAGCATTGCTCAGTCCCCCTTAGTTTCCTGACAGTTTACATTAGACAAGACCAGGACCCTGACAGGAGCTGATCTGGCCACGCTTGTGTATTTGCACTTCTTATCTGATGACAAGGAGCATGAGGGAGCTTGCAAGGGGCTGGGGAGAAAGTGCAGTGTATGAGGTTGTCTGCTTTATTGAGAATCCACTGGTTGTAATGCAATTATTTGAGTAAACATTGCAGATGCTCCCTTCTTCCTCGCTCTCTGCTCACCCCCCTCCCTCTCACCCCTGCAGCCTTTCATGCTTTGTTTATATTCTCTCCCGAGCAGATAAGGGGTAAGGAACTCACTTTGTGACAAAACTCCTTTAAGCATTCAAGTCCAATTACGAGGAACATCCCTAGTACACAGTTACCTCCCCATACTGTTAGACTACATTCACACGGCATATAAAGATGCTACAAGATATGTGCATGTTTCAAGGGAAAAATATATTTTTTTTTCATATGTTTTGATTTTTGTGCGTCTTTTTCATTCTTCTTGCTTTTTTAGGCTTATTTTTGATGGGTACTTCCATGCATTTTCAGTACAACCCAGTCTATATTATTTGTTTTTTGTTTTGACAACTTATGCGTCAAGAATGCACCAAAGTTAGCGTCAGTGCAGCACATCTGTAATTTAGTGCATTTTTTTTTAAATCTCAGCTATTCCCATGTAAAAGGACACACACAAAAACCATTATAATGCGTTTATGCACCAAAATTGCTCTCATATTATTACACGTTGCGTTACTTGTAAAACCACATGAAAAAAAAAAAAAAGAACACACCACACGCCTGAAGGGTGCGAGCTCCTATTTAAATCAATGGGACTCTTGAGGTACGTTCACACGACGTATTTGCGGGGTATACTTTGACGTGTAATTGCGCTTCAGTGCGTGTGAAGTACGCCCTGCAAATACGGTAAAGTCATAGTGCTCATTGAGTGCTATGCTAAACCTGCGTAATCCACAGGGGAATAGCACTGTGAATAGGAGGCCGGGCTGTAGCGCTGCTGAAGGTACGTGCTCGCCAACATGTACGGTTTAAATCATAAGTTTCCATCCACTATATAAAAAGCCCCATCTGCAGGTTTTTCTCACTATCTGACATGAAATCAGAATGAACCTTCCCCGTTTTAGGTCAATTAGGAACCAACATTATTTATATTTGCCAAACACCAGAATAATGAGAGAAAGATTTTTTAAAAGTCAAAAAATTATGACCAGGTGGCGGGAAGGAAGGTGACCCACATTTCACCCGTGCTCCATATCAGAGTGAGTTACAAAGCCACCTACATTCAAAAAGCCGCACGCGGAAACAATGGGTGAACCCAGCCTCGGACTGTCCTTGTTGTCCATAGCAACCAACCAGAGCTCATAGCAAACCACCAGGGCTCACAGCAGCCAACCAAGGCTCACAGCCGCCAATCAGACCTCACAGCCGCCAATCAGACCTCACAGCCGCCAATCAGACCTCACAGCAACCAATCAGACCTCACAGTAACCAATCAGAGTCCATAGCAACCAATCAAAGTTCATAGCAGCCAACCAGGGCTCACAGCAACCAATCAAAGTTCATAGCCACCAATCAGACCTCACAGCCACCAATCAGAGTCCATAGCAACCAGAGTTCATAGCAACCACCCAGAGCGCAACTTTCATTTTTTTAAGATTGCTCTACAAAAGAGAAAGCGGAGCTCTAATTGGTTGCTGTGGGCTCTGATTGGTAGCGATGAGTGCTGATTGGTTCCCATGGACTCCGATTGCAAAACAGGATGTACTCCGTAGAAAAAATCTTAAGAATACTCAAAAGTTTCTCCAGGTGTACAAAAGAACTGGAAAAAGAACGCGCAGCTGAGATCTTAAATAACATACCACTCTAGATTATCAGTGGAGGTCAAGTGCTCACCTATTTTGGCTGTACTAATTAAGGTACAGCACGCTTGGTCGCTTAGTAGCCTTCACTGTGGTGGTTCTGGTCACAGAAGCTGCTCCGAACTTCCCGCTTTTGATTTCCACATGGCACGCCAACGGAACACCGGGTTTAACGGGATTTAAAAACTGAAAGTTCTTAAAAAAGTGGGAAAGGCTCTAGAGCACTTCCCAATTTTTTAAGAATTTTTAGTTTTTAAATTCCGTTAAACCCCATGGGCTCTGATTGGGCGCTATGAGCTCTGATTGGTTCCCATGGGCTGTGATTGGGCACTTTGAGCTCTGGTTGATTGCTATGGGCAACATAGACAGTGTGCAGTCACATGGCTGGTTTTGACTTTGTTTTCGTAGCGTTTCCCCCTTAAAACAACATAAAAAAAGCCTCCGAAACGCCCACAGTTCCTTTTCAGTGATTCCTATGTAAAACAGTGTTTTTCTGCACTTCTTTGGATGCTGTTTTGGGCGCTGAAAAAGAAGTGTCATGTCAAAGTGTTTAATGCGGAAAATCCCCATAGGAATCAAACGAGAGCTTCAAAACCGCAGTGCGGTATGGGTGTTTTAGAAAGAAAACCGTGATGGAAAGCCCGCTGGCCTCATAGACATTTATTACTCGCAGTGCGCCGAAATTTGCCTGTGTGAACATACCCTTAGGCTCTGTCTACACAGCACGGTATTCTCATCTGATTCATTATTTATTTATAATTGTTGTTTTTTTTACACCATTTACATTTCACACTTAATAACTTGTTAGATTAATTCTACAGGTTATTACGGTCGTGTGGATACCTAATATGTGTAGGTTTTTTGTTTGTGTAATATATGCACAATTATTTTTTATTAAATATTTTTATTTTATTTTTTACACTTTGTTTTTTTTTTTTTTTTTTTAAATCCCCTTAAGGGAGAACTGTTTTACTTTTTTTTTTTAACAATTATTAATGTATTAGCATATTCATAGTCTGCCCTGATCACTGGCTTGTTACACAGACAGCCCTGGGGCTACTCTAGGTCCCCAGGGCTGGCTGTAGAGACGTTCCCCGGGCTCTGTCTGGTCACCGGGTGTTCCGATCACCAGACAGAGCAGGGAAACCCTTTGATTGCGCTGCGGTGACGATCCGCAGCAATCAAAGGGTTAAAGCACTGGGGAGCGGAGATTTCCCCCGCTCGACGATGCTTGCAGGAGCTGCGCTGGGATCAGGGCTGTGTAGTACAGCCCCGATCTCAGTGCTGCTGCGGCGCCGGGCGCTGCAAGCTCCGATGTCTGCAACAACGTCAAAAGACGTCCCTGCAGACGAACGACCTGAAACGCCCAACACCGAAAGACAGTGAGAGGTCATTAAGGAGTTAATGGTGTTTTCAGAGCGTTTCCGCTCCCAAAGCAGCATCAAAAAAGCCTCCAAAACACCCCCGGTTAATTTTCATTCATTCCTATGTAAAACAGCGTTGTAGTTCACACAAAAGTTTTTAAGTGTTTTATGCACTTCTTTGGAAACGGTTTTGAGCGCTGAAAAAGAAGCGTCATGTCAATTCTTGAAGCGTTTTCAGCGCTGAAAATCCCCATAGGAATCAATGGAGAGCTTCAAAGACCTCGTTGTGTATTTAGACGTGTTTCTCAGCGCAGTTTTTGCCCTGGCTATTAATTTGTATGGGTGAAAACAGTGCTGAAAACCATGTGCAAAAACGCGTCAAAAACCTTTACTGAAGAAGCGCGTTTCAGGCGAGGTTTTTGAGGCTGTTTTGGTCGTTGAAAAATCAGCGTCCAAAACAGCGTCCAAATAAGCAGTGTGAACATACCAGACAGTTTTGATAAATGAGGCCTGGTGTTTTTAATGTGCATTTTCATGTAAGACTGTGTGAGCCTAGGGACAGTTGCTCTTGGTGGGCACAGCTATGTAATGTCTGGCTGCCCAGTAGGGTCCATGTATACCGTACCAAAATGCAGTGACGACAACTTATTTCCGAGGTTATAAAAAATATATTTTCGCAGTCACTTGACCAGAAAAAGTTGCATCGGTTAGTAAAGTATTTTTGTGTGTTACCTATGATACCATCCCCCAACACCGGATACTCTTATTCCACACTAAATCAGTCCTCCCGATCACACCAGGCTTCAACACAGTGCACTCTTACCGAGCTAGGGCTTGAATGACGTCTGACTTTGGGAGACTCCTTCCCCACGGAGGCACTCTTAAAGTTAATGCATGCGTTGTTTTCAGAGTGCACTCTCTTCACCTGGTTTGCAGACTTTTCGAATGGGTCAAAACTGCTCTGAGTCCTCTGAACGCGGACTTTCTTGTCTTCAGGAATGGTGTCCAATGGTTTGATCACAGAGTCCATTCCCTGGCAGTTCCGTGTGGACATCTTGGTGACACATATCTACAAGAACGACAAGCAAAGAGCTTAATGTAGACAAGAGGCCGACATAGAAGGTGGCTAAACAATCAGCAGACGTACATTGTATCCTCCAGCTAGGAGAGGAGGATCGCTGGTTTTCAATACTGTGAACATGTTCCTTTCAGGATGATGCATTGTCCGTGGAGGACTCTACAATGACTTCAGTAATCAATCCCCGAGTTACAGAAACACGAGACAGTGTATCTGCCTGGTGTAACCCAAACAAACCATCGACCGTCACATAATACAAGCTGCATCTGTCTGTACTGCCGCCCTGCAAAGAAAGCTCTCCAGCTAGCAAAGCCTGTGCAACGCCATAGAGAACGCTCCATCTGTAAAGTGGAGGTCCACCTATGGCAATAAGGCATGCCCCATCGGTAAAGTGGAGGGTCACCTATGGCAGTAAACAAAGCTCCCTCTGTAAAGTGGAAGTCCACCTATGGCAATAAACAAAGCTCCCTCTTTAAAGTGGAGGTCCACCTACGGCAGTAAACCATGCCCCTTCTGCAAAGTGGAGGTCCACCTAAGGCATAAACCACCCCATTCTGCAAAGTGGAGGTCTACCTATGGCAATAAATCACGCCCCATCAGTAAAGTGGAGGTCCACCTATGGCAATAAATCACGCCCCATCTGTAAAGTGGAGGTCCACCTATGGCAATAAATCACGCCCCATCTGTAAAGTGGAGGTCCACCTATGGCAATAAATCACGCCCCATCTTTAAAGTGGATGTCCACCTATGACAATAAACCATGCCCCCTCTTTAAAGTGGAGGTCCACCTATGACAATAAACCATGCCCCCTCTGTAAAGTGGAGGTCCACCTATGGCAGTAAACCATGCCCCTTCTGCAAGGTGGAGGTCCACCAAAGGCAATAAACCACACCCAATCTGTAAAGTGGAGGTCCACCTCTGGCAATAAGCCAAGCCCCATCTGGAAAGTGGTGGTCCACCTATAGCAATAAACAAAGCTCCCTCTGTAAATTGGAATAAACCATGCCCCATCTGTAAAGTGCCGATCCACGTATGGCAATAAGCCATGACCCATCTGTAAAGTGGAGGTCCACCTAAGGCAATAACCAAAGCTCCATATGTAAGGTGGAGGTCCACCTAATGCAATAAACAAAGCTCCATATGTAAAAGTGGAAGTCCACCTATGGCTATAAACCACGTCCCATCTGTAAAGTGGAGGTCCATCTATGGCAATAAACAAGGCTCTATCTGTAAATCGGAGGTCCACCTATTCGTTACATTGCAAGTATCCCTCAAGGTAGCGGGGAAAAAAAAAGACACCCGGCGGATACCATGACATTGCCAGGGGAGCCCATAGATATTAAGAGACCAAACATGGTCCTACTTGGATAACATTTCCTCGATTTGCTGGTGGTTTACACTTTTCCTGCAGGACACAAAAGCGTGGTCTACTACAATTGTATGTACCCTGCCGTATAACTGCAACAGTTGCCTAGAATTTAAAGGGGTTGTCTCACTACAAGGATTGCGTTTTATGTTAAAGATCTTGCAAAAACACCGACATATTCTTAGATATCCCCTCTTCTTTGGGCTGCATCAGCTCCTCAGTTCTCTATAGCCAACGACCTATTTGATCTTTCCTGATCTTTCCTGGTAGGCTGCCAGCAATGGTTGCTATAGCTACAGACCTGGCTTCTACTGCAGCCTAGTAGAAGCCAGTAAACGCCCCTGAATTCAAAGTGAAACCAAGAAAACAGGACGAAGGCAAGATGAATCAATGCAGTGAGACAACCCCTTTAATTCACAATTATGGCAGGCTGTAATAAAAATTCCTACCCCCATTCTACAGACTATATACGACATCCTGGCCTCTAAAAGGGAGTTATAAACACTTACATTTTGCATCAAATATTTTTTTTTTAAGCTAAAAGGCAAAAACTGCAAACTTTATTTTTGATGCTTTTTTGTAAACGTGTGTCTTGATACATACATATTTTAGATCAAATTATGTGATCCATAACACAATTTGCAATAAGAAAAAAACTTCACAAAACACATTAAAATAAGCACTGCACACATGCATTTTTTTGCATGCAGAAAACAATATAAGGCACTGGGAATAAAATGGCATAAACTTCATCTAAAAACGCTACACCAGCAGCATGCTGCGTTTACAAAAAATGCAGCTGAATAAAAAAAAAAAAAAAAAAACAGAAGCACTACAAAGAAAAAAAGCAATAACTGAAGTGTGTTTTAGATTTCCTCACCGACTCTCAGCTACAGTTTTTTTGCAAAAAAAAATTGTCAAAATGCATGTAAAAAAACCACACACACAAAAAAAAAAGCTGCAGAGGCCAGATGTTAGCTGGAAGTCAACGGGGAAATATGAAATGCACTACAGACATTTTTTCAGGCAGTTTGTAACATCTTTTCTCCCCATAGACCTTCATTGGGACTTTTTGTGTTGCAATGAAGGATGATATAAGGAAATATTGTGAAATATACACCAGGGAAAAAAAAAAAAAAAGTGCAGCTTCTGAATTTTTTTTTTTTCCTAGCCAAATCTTCCATGGAGGTCTATGGATAGAAAAATGTTGAACACAATCTACAGCATAGTTTTGAAAGAACTGCTACTGACATAAAAAAAAAAAAAAAAACCACGCTGTAGGAGTTTGTTCACACAGCGTTTGTTAAATATGTATTTGGGTATCTTATACGTACTGAAAAACGGACCCCAATACGTATTTAACAATGTTCAATGGTGATTACATTGATTTCAACGCAAAATTCATATCGGTGTTCGGACGAGAAGTGTTTTACATACGTTTTTGCATTGCGTTAAACGGATGCATTCAACAATTTGCCAATTCTTCATCCGTTTAACGAATGAAAAGACAATAGAAACTATAGGGATACGTTTCTGCAGTCCAGAAAACGTATTCAAATACCTAAACACACTCTGTGGTATGTTTTTGGTTGCGTTAGAAAAAAAAAAAAAAAAAAGGCTGCAAAAATCTCTACTAAAATCTAATGACTCCAGCCTAAGGCCATGTTCACACGGCTTAACTGCAGGACGTAATTACGCCCCGCAATTATGCCGTGTGGCCGGGGGCGGAGTGGGAGCGGGGGGGGCCGGCACCTCGCTGGCTCATTGACTTGCATTACCAGCGGCGCGTATTCACCGAGCAGGGAGAGGAGACGTAATCCATAGTTCTCTATGAGAACTGTGGATTACCGTAGTTACTAGGACGCATTCAGCCCATAATTTGCGCACTCCGGCGCGTAATTACGGACTGAATTACGTCCGGGATATTGCCGTGTGAACATGGCCTAAGGGGATGCTCACATGGCAGATTTGGCCACGGGCTTGGGCGCGGTTGCTGCCGCCAAGACCGCGTCCAAACCTCGCCTCAAACTCGCGTCTCCCGATGCGGTGTTGCGGCGCGGTCGTGGCGAGGTTATCGGCGCGGTCGTGGCGCGGGTGGGAAGCAGTTTGCGGCGAGGTTTTCCCCCATACAAATTAATAGGCAGAAACCGTGCACCACCTGCGCCGAAACCCGCGGTGACACTGCGCAGCCGCCGCGCTGAAGACTCGCTGTCAGAATTGACAGGAGGCTTCTCAAACACGCGCGGCAATGCCGCAGTCCAAAGCCGCCGCCAAAACCCCGGCTTGTGAATAGCAACACGGTTTTCCATAGGAAACCATGTAATGAACTGGGGGCGTTTGGGGCACGATATGGACGAGGTTTTGGCCACGGCAACCGCGCCGAAACCCGCGGCCAAATCCGCCGTGTGAACAGGGCCAAACAATTGCAACAAAAGCGCTTCACCTGCATACACATATTTGAAGTTGCAGCTCAGCCTTATTCGCTTCAGTAGCCGTGGGTTGCAATACAAAACACAGTCTGCTGACAAGTGTGGCGCTGCTTCTCTAATCCGGTACATTACGGTCAGTCTTATGATAATAGAAGTATATCTGGGAATTGCTATTTATGCAATTCCCTAATGACCTCTGTTACTTCCTGGCTATGATTATACATTAGGGAGTCTTCCAGACACCCTAATGAATTCATTGAGCAAATGCTGAGCTGTTGGTTACTAAGCGCTTCGTTTTCTTTGCTGAAATAAATGTGGCAACTGGGGGAAGCCGGTCAGCAGCTGCGGAGCGCACATTACTAGAGAATTTTCGGCTTTTGCTTTACTGAATACAAAATGAGAGCAGCACTGACTAGAAAAACACTCACTCTCGCTCTCTCTCTACCTGAGAGTGTCTTATGAAGACGTTTAACCCCTTAAACCGAACGTCTGAAAAGTAGTTAATGACCAGCACATTTTTTTGTTTGTTTTTGCCTCCTCCTTCAACAGTCATAACTTTTTTATTTTTTTCAATGACGCAGTTGTATTAGGCCTTGTTTTGTTCGGGACAAGTTGTAGTTTTTGGGGGAATAGTTTAAGTTCACTTAGAAATTTTTGTGGAATTTTTGTTTAAACTTTTTCCATTTTTTTTAAATTATTATTTTTTTTTTACATCATTCACATTTCACACTTAGTAACTCGTTAGATTAATTCTATAGGTTATTACGGTCGTGTGGATACCTAATATGTGTAGGGTTTTTTGTGTGTGTAATGTATGCACAATTATTTTTTATTAAATATTTTTATTTTATTTTTTTTCTACACTTTGTTTTTTACTTTTTTTTTAAATCGCATGAAGGGATAACTATTTAACATTTTTTTTTTATGCTCAGTAATGTATTAGCATATTCATATATAATCTGAATATAGGCAGCAGTCAGGGCAGCACACAGTCTGCCCTGATTGCTGGTTTGTTAGGCCATGTTCACACGGCTTAAAACTGGCCGTATTTCGGTCCGTAATTACGCGTCGGAGTGCGCAGATTACGGGCTGAAAACGTCCCAGTCATTACGGTGATCCACAGTTCTCATAGAGAACTATGGATTACGTCTCCTCTCCCTGCTCGGCGAATCCGCCGGGCAGGAAGATAATTGACATGTGAATTACTAGCGGCGTATACGCGCCGCTGGTAATGCAAGTCTATGGGCCGGCGAGGTGCCGGCCCCCCGCCCCCGGCCACACGGCGTAATTGTGGGGCGTAATTACTCCCTGCAAATACACCGTGTGAACCTAGCCTTACACAGACAGCCCTGGGGCTACTCTAGGTCCGCAGGGCTGACTGTGCAGCCGTTTCCTGGACTCTGTGGGGTCACCGGGCATCCCGATCACACGATAGAGCAGGGGAAAGCCCTTTGATTCTGCTGCGGTCACGAACCGCAGCAATCAAAGGGTTAACGCACCAGGGAGCTGAGCTTTCCCCCGCTCCCCGGCACTTGCGGAAGCTGCGCTGAGAACAGGGCAGGGAGGGAACAGGGAGCTGCAAACCCTGATGTCTGCAGCAACACCAAAATTAGTCGCTGTAGACAAACAACCTGCACCGCCCGACGCCAAAAGCCGGCGGGTGGTCGTTGAGGGGTTAAAAACCTCTCTACCACCTCACACTGTGTTAATATAGAAAATGAATCCATATGCTTACCTCTCTCGTCACCACTGTTCCAGCGCTGCCAGAGCTCCAGTGTTCCCCTGGGTCCATCACCGATGACATCACATGATGCTGCAGCCAATCTCTGCGTTCAGCCGTCACATGACTGGATGTCAGTGATTGGCTGCAGCATCATAGACTCATGAATGTGATGTCATCAGAGAGAGACCTGGGGGGTAGGGGTAACACTGGAGCTCTGGCAGTGCCGGAACTGTGGTGATGGGAGAGATAGGTATGGGTAACCGTCTGTAAACCAGGTGACAACTGTTAACATTGACCTTAAAGGAGTTGTCTCACTACATTGATTCATCTTATCTCAGTCCTGTTTTCTTGGTTTCACTTTGAAGTAAGGGGCGTGTTTACTGGCTTCCACTAGGCTGCAGTAGAAGCCAGGTCTGTAGCTATAGCAACCAGTGTTGGCAGCCTATCATGAGAGATTGAACAGGTCTGTAGCTATAGCGACCCGAGGAGCTGATGCAGCCCATACAAGAGGAGACATCTAGGAATAGGTAGGATACCGGTAATGGACATATATTGCAAAGTGACTTGTTTATGCAAAACCTTTAACATATAAAGCAGCAATTCTTGTAGTGAGACAACCCCTTTAATGGAAAATCCGTTCAGCAGTCCCCACTGCACGGATTTTCTGCCGGATGTTTTTTTACACTGCCGGTGGTCCGAAAAGGGGGAGGGCTTTTCTCCAGATAATCCGACCGGTATTTGTTCTTTGCCGTGGGGATGAGCCCTTACGTTAAACTGAATTAAGTTACTTTAGCCATCATGGACTATAGAACCACTTCTGTCACCTCTCCACTGACTTCAAGGATTAAAAAAAGGAACTCAGCAAGTCCGCCACAGACATGAGCACCAAGTACCAAGGTACCTACTGTATAAATCCCCCAGCTTATGTGTACTTCTTTTGCCAGGAAGGTGGATTTGTATGGCAGGTACTGTATCTTTGCATCTGTAGGGGGCATTTCTGGCGCTATGGGACATTTTTGTATTGAATTGCATGAGGAAATATGGCTGGCGCTGTGTGAGGCATCTTTGGCACTTTTGGGAAATGTTGCATATGTGGCATCTATGGCATTGTATGGCGTCCTTGGCAACATAAGGGAACTGTGCCACTGTATGGCCTTGTCCCCACGGCTAGGGTTTTCATCCCGTTTTTCAGACGGTTTTCGGTTTTGAAAACCGTCTGCAAACCGGGTGAAAACTTTAACACAGCCCTCTATGGAAAACCCGCGCAGCAGTCCCCACCGCACGGGTTTTCCGCCCGACGGTTTTTCGACCACTGGTGGTCCGAAAAACAGAGGACATGTTCAATCTTCCGTCCGGTTTTCGGGCGGCAGAAGAACATGTCTATGTGAAGGAGGAGGGCTAATCATTGAGAAAAGCCGCCCCTCTGCGGCCGTGTGTACGGCACGAAAACGGTGCAAATACCGGTCGGCTAAACCAACTGGTATTTGTCCTGTGTCGTGTGAACGGGCCCTATGGGATATCTTTAGCAATGTCTAAGGCATCTATGCCACTTTTGGGAAACATTTGCAGGCACTGTAGTTTTTTTTTTTTTTTGGCATTGTATGGCCTCTTTGGCACATAAGGGATCTCTGACACTCTTCGGAAACATTGCTGCCACTGTATTCTGCATCTTTGACATTGTATGACCTCTTCGGCAACATAAGGCTTCTGTGGCACTTTTAGGAAACATTGCATGAAGATGACCCATACAGTGCCAGCAATGTATTAGGCATATATGGCATTTTTTGGGGACATTTTTGGCACTGTATGACATTTTTGGCAACATCAAAGCCATCTCTAGAACTTTAGGGAAATAGTGCTGTTTTATGGGGCATTTTTGGCATTGTATGGCCTCATTGACAATGTGTAAGGCAATGCCGGGACTTTTTATGGGGCATTTTTGGCATTCTGTGGCCTCATTGGCAATGTGTAAGGCAATGCCGGGGACTTTTTATGGGGCATTTTTGGCATTCTGTGGCCTCATTGGCAATGGGTAATGCAATGCCGTGACTTTTTATGGGGCATTTTTGTCATTGTTTGGCCTCATTGGCAATGTGTAAGGCAATACCGGGACTTTTTATGGGGCATTTTTGGCATTCTGTGGCCTCACTGGCAATGTGTAAGGCAATACTGGGACTTTTTATGGGGCATTTTTGGCATTCTGTGGCCTCACTGGCAATGTGTAAGGCAATGCTGGGACTTTCGGGAAACATTAAAGGCACTACTGTATATGGGCATCTTTGCCATTGTATGGCATGTTTAGCATTGTATGAAGCATCTATGGCACTTTTGGGAAATACTGCAGGCCCTTTATGGGGCATCCTTGGCACTGTATGGGAACATCTCATTTGCAGGTATTCTGGGAGCACATATGGCAAGCAAAGAGAAAGCTGTGCATGCTACAGGGCATGATGCGGAGATTAGATCGGTATCGCTTTTCAATTTGCTAATGTTGGAGGTTACGGTTTGCAGTAAGGAATGTTCATTGTTAGCAGGAATCAATAATCATCCAGGACGGAGAAGCTTCACCGGGGCACAACCGATCATAAATAACACTGAGCAGAGAAAGAAGTGTTTCCTACAAGTCGCTGCTGTGTCCTGTGTGCGAGAACTGCTCATTTGGAAAAGATTGAGCTGACGTAATAGCACCGGGCGCCCGCAGCCAACATTTTGCTTTGTTTGCAGTGTTTACCTGAAGGTTGTACGGCTTCAGTCTATCTTACGTAGCATCCAGCCAAAGTCATGGCCAAGGAAGACAAAGAGTGAACTGCAAAAATGGCATTTTTACAATACCACTGTATCCTACTAAAAATTAACAACACCTGATACAATTCTCAGCTTTTGCAGAAACTGCAATTTACCAAAGAGAACCTTGAGGTCTGGTCAGCAGGTTCACCCTCCTTCACCTCAAATACCCAAGTAAGAACCCAAACACATATGGGAAAGAGAACTCAAAGTGAATTGACAACTATGTAATGTGTATAGGGTTATCCCGACTTCTCCTTGACAGCTGATAACAGGAAAATTAACAATGCGCTAAACAGAAACTGCTCAAAAACATCCACCACTGAACAAGCCTTTAAAAAGGATTGTTCGGCGAGTATGACAAAAATTATATCTAGATAGATATTTTTTTTTTCATACTCGCCCCGAAAAATTCCTTTTTTTAAAGGCTTGTTCAGTGGTGGATGTTTTTGAGCAGTTTTGATATATATATATTATATATATTATATTTTTTTTTTTTTTTTTTATACTCGCCGAACAATTTTTTTAAAAGGCTTGTTCAGGGGTGGATGTTTTTGAGCAGTTTCGGGATATATATATATATATATATATATATATTTATATATATTATATATATATTTAAACCAGCCACCAATTGTAAGTTCTCCCATTTAAAAAGATGAGCAAGGCCTGTAACGGACATCATAGGTCGACCTCAACTATGAGAGACAAAATGAGAAAACAAATCCAGAAAATCCCATTGATCTGGAAAGAATTTATTTGCAAATTATGGTGGAAAATAAGTATTTTGGTCACCTACAAACAAGCAAGATTTCTGGCTCTCACAGACCTGTAACTTCTTCTCTGTCCTCCACTCATTACCTGTAGTAATGGCTCCTGTTTGAACTTGTTATCAGTATAAAAGACACCTGTCCACAACCTCAAACAGTCACACTCCAATCTCCACTATGGTGAAGACCAAAGAGCTGTCAAAGGACACCAGAAACACAATTGTAGCCCTGCACCAGGCTGGGAAGACTGGATCTGCAATAGGCAAGCAGCTTGGTGAGAAGAAATCAATTGTGGGAGCAATAATTTTGAAAAGGAAGACATACAAGACCACTGTAATCTCCCTTGATCTGGAGCTCCTCAATCTCACCCCGTGGGGTCAAAGTGATCAAAGAACGGTGAGAAAAAATCCCAGAACCAAACGGGGGGACCTAGTGAATGACCTGCAGAGAGCTGGACCAACGTAACAAAGGCTACCCTCGTAACCACCACGCCGCCAGGACTCAGATCCTGCAGTGCCATGACGTGTCCTCCTGCTTAAGCCCCGTACATGTCCGGGCCCGTCTGAAGTTTGCTAGGGAGCATTTGGGGTGATCCAGAAGAGTATTGGGAGAAGGTCAATTGGTCGGATGAAACCAAAGTAGAACTGTTGGTAGAAAACACAAAATCGTCTGTTTGGAGGAGGGGAAAAATGCCGAGTTACACCCAAAAGAAACACCCGACCTTCTGTGAAGCAGGGGGGGGTGGGCAACATCATGCTTTGGGGCCGTTTCTCTGCAAAGGGACCAGACGACTGATCCGTGTACATGAAAGAATGAATGGGAAACCCTGTATCGTGAGATTTTTAGTGCAAACCTCCTTCCAACAGCAAGGGCATTGAAGATGATACGTGCGGGGTCTTTTAGCCCTGACAATGATCCCAAGCACACCACCAGGGCAACGAAGGAGTGGCTTCTAAGAAGCATTTCAAGGTCCTGGAGTGGCCCAGCCAGTCTCCAGATTCAATCCCATAGAAAACCTTTGGAGGGAGTTGAAAGTCCGTGTTGCCCAGCGACAGCCCCAAACTCACTGCTCTAGGGAGATCTGCATGGAGGGGAAAGGGCCAACATACCAGCAACAAATGTGCCCAACCTTGTGTTGACTTACAGAAACGTTTGACCCTCTGTCATTGCCAACAAAGGATACTGAACAAATTATTTAGATGAACTTTTGGTTATTCACCAAATACTTATTTTCCACCATAATTTACAAATAAATTCTTTCCAAATCAGACTGTGTTTTTCTGGATTTGTTTTCTCATTTTGTCTCTCATAGTTGAGGTCGACCTATGATGTCAATTACAGGCCTCTCTCATCTTTTTAAGTGGGAGAACTCGTGTGGCCTCCCTTTTTCTGCAGCCGGGCAGCAGCATTTCCTGTCTAAAAGTGGTTTCCCTTTGTCTGTAAAACTACAAGTCCCAGAATCCTTTGCTGTGCTTTGTCTATCTTCGCCCCTTCCAACCTCAGTTAAAGGAGTAGGGCTTCAAAGACTGCCCTAATAGCCACACCCCTTTGGCTACTTGATCTCCTGGGTTGGAAACAGAGCTGCTTCCTGTGTGTAGAAACACAGAACTACTGAGCTTCCCATCATCAAACAGCTGATGCAGAACTACAGGAAGTCCACAGAGGATGTAATGAAAGTACAGGACAAAAAGTGCCAAGCTATGGGCAAGAGATTAAAAACTTTTTCCCCTGAACCCCCCCATAACATCAGTATATCCAAGGCCTGACGTTTCACAGGTTTCCTGGCAGCACAACTCCGCATCTTTTATCATAACAAGGAATTATGTTTAAGAACCAATATTGCTAGAAGTGAGTGGAGATAATGAATGTTGGAGATTATCACAGCTAATCAATGTAGTCATCTTCTAAATAGACGTTTCTGAAACAGATGGCTGCATCAGTAAATGTATTAAGTGGCAAGAAAACATTAACAAAATTAGAATATGTTAATAGAGCACATGTACTCAGACAGTAATAATTTCTTCTGACAGCATCAAAAATTAAAGATTAAAGGTCATTACCTAGTACTAGTGATTAGCAGACTAAGGCCACCCATGACACTCCATCTGCTGTTCCACAAAGGTCCTCACTAACTGAGCAAAAAAAAAAAAAAAAAGCCATAACTACCTCTATCAGTTTGCTAGTGTGTACAATTTGTTTTTCATCAATGTCTGCTCTTCATAGCCAGCTACAGGCTCCCACTTCCTGGTCAGGCTGTGGGCGGTTCTACAGCTTCAGGCTCCACTTCCTGGTCAGTCTGTGGGCGGTTCTACAGCTTCAGGCTCCCACTTCCTGGTCAGGCTGTGGGCGGTTCTACAGCTACAGGCTCCCACTTCCTGGTCAGGCTGTGGGCGGTTCTACAGCTACAGGCTCCCACTTTCTGTTCAGGCTGTGGGTGGTTCTACAGCTACAGGCCCCCACTTCCTGTTCAGG
Source organism: Phyllomedusa bahiana (assembly GCA_025379985.1). Taxonomy (NCBI): domain Eukaryota; kingdom Metazoa; phylum Chordata; class Amphibia; order Anura; family Hylidae; genus Phyllomedusa; species Phyllomedusa bahiana. The sequence continues at coordinate 257,014 of JAODAL010000959.1, forward strand.
CTGTGGGTGGTTCTACAGCTACAGGCTCCCACTTCCCATTCAATCTGTGGGCTTCTTCTACAGCAGTGTCTAACATTTCAGCTCTGTTATTTCTAGCTGAGCATGTTAGAGGGACATTGGTGAGGTCTAGAGCAGATCTGCACAACACTGCAGGACATAATGGCCGGACCACCCTTGACCGCGCCCCAAACCAGGTGGTAGCTACCATCTGAGGTGTGGAATTTACATAGAACACAGCCCCTTTGGGCCACCAGAAATGCTTCATGTTGTGCAGGCCAGATCTTTAAATGGGTTGTCTCATTACATTAGCCTCTGCCCTTTATCTGCACTTTGATAAGGGCATTGGGGGTTGAGCAATTGTGTTCATAGTTTTGTGCCCGCATGCTCCCAATGATGTAAGTATATCCCACTTTAAGGTGATCTTCACACAACTTATTAAGCACTTACTTCACAGCAGAAACTCACATTTGTAAACCTGTTTTTCATGCGTATTTACACGCGTTTTCTTCATTTAATTTTTTTGATGCTTAATTACTTTCATGCATTTTTCTCAATAGAGGGAACTGCAGAGCATTTGTCCCACTTTTTTATACCTATCTACTGGGAAAACCTATACACATACCTACCGAGGGAGCCTTCATTCCTACCTACTAGAGGAGGCATTATATAACCACCTACCAATTATGGTACTATATACAATCGCTAGAAGGGGCCCTACCAATCTACCAGGGCACAATTGGGAAAATAATAGAAAAGTGAGTAATCTCAGACATTTGCGTTTTAAATTTTGCAAGGACGAGTCGTTGCCGGGAGAAGTCGTCACAGGAATGACAAGGGAAAGTGAACGATTCATCAGAGAAGACGTCACCTGTGAGTCCCTGGATGAAACTGCACTGGAATCACATATGTCTGCAGAGCATGTACAACTGCTATATGGTCACTATATAGTGGTAATATTGGTCTTATTTTAATTGTTTTTATTCACTAACAGTATGGTGGTATTGCTCAGTCTCTTTATACTGGTGACATGTGGTCATGATGTGGTGGTATTTGGTCCTTGTATATTGTTGTTATTGGCAATATTGTTTTTTTGTATAATGGTTTAATGAGTAACAGCATGGTGGTAATAGTCACTATATGGTATTGATATGTAGCGGTATTTGATCTTTGTATATTGTTATTTGGTTATATTGGCCTTTGTATACTGGTTCAGTCAGTAATTTTTTAAAGTGGCTTTGGGATTATAATCGGGGGACGGGGACTGTTTGGTGATAAGTGGCAGTTTTTTTTTTTTTGGTGTATATTTCTTAATTTATTATATATACAATATATTTATATATATATTTTATATATACACATTTATATATATAAAATATATTATATATATTTTATATAAAACACCCACAAAATAAAGACTACGGACCATGTATGAAAAACGGTCTAGGTCTTAAAACTCACTTTGTTGCCATAGCAACCAATCGAGCCCATAGCAACCAATCAAAAACTCATAGCAACTTTTTCAGTAGAGGCCCATCTCATTTTTCCAGAGCACTATATGAAATGAAAGGGGTGCTCTGATTGGTTGCTATGGGCTCTGATTGGTCACTCTGGGCAACAAAGTGAGTTTTAGACCTAGAAAAGTTTCATACATGTGGCCCTACCTGTCAATTAAACTGTACAATGTAAATGCCAACAAAAACTAAACCCAAAAACAATCTTTTGTACAGATGACGGATTCGTTATTTGGTGTTCTGAAATAATGAAAAACGTATGCATTAAAAAGGGGTTTTGCCACGAAGTAAAATTGACGTGGGAATTTGAAATAATAACAAACATTTTCACCATTCATCAATTAGTAAAAAATTCTGCACCGTTTTTGGTCTTGTGTTCCTTTGTGATCCATTGTTTAAGCTCGTCTCCAGGGGATACGACCAGGGCTGAAGCTCCTCAATCCTGGTCGGACATGCTCAGACATCACCTCTCCTCTCAGGCAGCTACAGAGTGTTCAAACCCCAGGTGCTGTCACTCCACTCCTGTGATCTGTCCTCCAGTAATAAGTCAAACAGTGCAAATAAAAAAAGATACCTCAATCAGGTCTGTGCATTGATAAAGAGGAAAAAAAAATCCACAGGATAAGTTCCTGCAGGGATTTTTAACCAAGGACCCTTGTGCTGTAAGCAAAAATGTTACCTTGAGCTACATTGTAGCTACTTACAATTCTTTACTAAGCAGACCTTTTTTTGACTACAGAGAGGAAAGGCCTGGTGATGTCATCCTGCTGGGTCACATGATCATCTGCAATTCAAACAAAATCAACCGCCCCCTTCTGAGCACACCGGGCTGAAGAGCTGGATGCAGGAGGTATGAGATGAGATTGTGGCACAACCCCTTTAACGTCTTCATTTCCTCATATAGGTGGACGG